>JAJHUR010079871.1:0-15691 GCA_027495735.1 Lutjanus campechanus | reverse complement strand
AGTATTGGGTATACTCAGGTAAATTATTTAGTATTAAGGAAACGGAGCACAGTGTTTTTGCCATGCTGCGTTTCTTTCGCTTTCCGCTAAATGCTATAGTTGGCATGCTAACATGCTAACATTTACAATTAGCATGTTAGTTAAGCATGTTAGCCTGCTAGCTTTTTCTAATCAGCACTGAGGATGTAAGAGCCGGAGGTAGACTGATGTGTTTAGTTAAACAGCTGGCTCACATACCTGCATGTTACATCTGTCCTGAAACCGTACTCTCATTTTTTCTGACAGCTGCAGATTTATGAGCCTGTGAATCAAAACACTCTTTCACCCTTTGGATATCCCACAGCTTTATCAGGCTTTTTCATGTTGATAAGATGTGTTTGGGGGTCATTAGTACATACTTATTAACCGCTTAGGGATGCTTTTAAGGCCACTTAGCTTACCTCAGCGATCTCAGGCTTATCTCATTATTGAAAACCGCAGAAAGATGAAACGCTGCACGGCTTCATAAGGTAGATGTAATAACAGTTTGGGGTGAGTCACTGCAGGCAGTGTGCTCATAACATTGTTTACGTTCTCTTTGAAATCGGGCTGTTGGGTCTTTTAATCAGTGTGGCTCAAAGGCATTTTGCCCTGCAATTTCTGCTGTTATATGGATTTTCGCTCGGGTGTGGTTTGAGGTTGGGTAAGGAAGGAGGGAGGTGGAGGAGGGCTCGGCGGTTTAGGTGGGATGATGGGGTAAACCCGCTGCACTTTAAAGTAGCATAGCGCATGTGAAGTCTGTTAAACAGTAAACATTATTCTCTCCTGACGTGAATGGGAAGCCAAAACAATCAATTAACTCCAGCCTTCTAATTAAGGAAGGGAATTCACAAGAGAGGTGGTGTGTGTAAGTGCGTGCTGTTATCTGCTTTCATTCCTCGTCAGCTGCCCTTTTCAAACAGACAACCGAGGGAACTGGTATGATGGTGCGTCAGAGCTGACCTATATCACCTTGACAAGATCCAGAGATCCTTCAAAATAATCGGCAAGGGAAGAAGCATTCAGAGACAACAGTGTAAAAATACTTCACTACAAGCAAAAGTTCTGCTCTCAAAATCCCACTTAAACAATACTAGAAAAGTATTATCAATAAAATCTAATCAAAGAATCAAACGTACCTGACATATTGTCACTGTGAGTGATATATTATCATATATTACATTATTAGATACATTTTTACAGATAGACAGTTACTGATGCATCATCAGGTGCAATTTGCTGTTGTAGCTGATCAAGTTGTAGCTAGTTTTTAATACTAACTTCAGTTTATTCTGGTGGTTTCCTATGGTGGTTTTAATTGGATAATTTAACTGTTTAACTGTTTTTTTTGTGTGTAAATTTTAAGTTTTGTTAACTAATAGACATCTAAACTGTGACAAGACGACCAAACTAGACACTACTTCTATGTTGGGACGGTTGGGAAACAAAGCAATGTATTTTATTTTATAAATTTATAATGAAGCTCAGCGTAAGTTCAATCTTTATGCGTTATTCATCCACGACTCTCTGTCTTACTCTCTGTCCTGCTTATTCTCAATCAGCTGATTATGGGTGTTTATTTTCAGTCAACCAACCAGATTTAGCCGCTATCTCCATCAGCCAATCATGTCGTTGCCGTTGTCATTTCAGTGCCTCAACCTCATTCGCCTCCAGTTCTTCATATCCAGGGCCCAGGTTGAGCTCATCATAAAGTCACATCCTGATCTTCAGCGATCCCTTCACCACCAGTACGGTTAATCACAGCTTCACTACCCCCTTATACATGATGACATCATGATGGAGTTCAATCGCCAAAGAATTTCCTCATTTCTTATCCAGATTGTGCAATTAAAGTCTTTCCTGTAAGAATTGGCCACGTCCACTCCCGGTGAATGGATGTTTTCTCCTTCTATGCTCATAAACGACAAAGCATTTCATTGGACACAAAGTTAGTGCAGGACAACAACAGTTTTTAATTGTTTTCCAGAAATGGGCAAACTCTGAAATATCATTAACTACTATAATACTATAACTAAACAATTAAACACTGAATTTGACTTCATGGGAACTTTAAATACAGCACTTGAGTAAACGTAGTTAGCTACTAGCACGACTGAAAATAATGAATTGTGACCTTTAACTTTCTCCATTATAAAGCCTGGTTTGCTTCAGTCTCTCAGAAACCCTGCAAATAATGAGAATCTTTAGGGAGAGAGAGAGATGATCCAAAGTCTTTATTACCCATCATGCTCAGCAGAGTGACCCTCCCTGATCCCCTGAAACTACCTGTCAGATAAAGGTCAGCCCTGCTCTCACTCTGACAGACACATCTGTACAAACAACTCCAGGCTAAGACCTTAATCTGCAAACCAAAACAACCCCACTGAGGGGGGGAGGGGAAAAAAGATCGAGAAAACAATAATAAAAAAGTAGCTGAAGGAATAGAGGGCCTGTGTTTACTGAGGCATGCTCGCAACGAGGCTGATAAATGAACGTGTGCTGATGTAAGGTGGCCTCGCCGCAGCTAATGAATGAGCGCGAGGGGTGTGCAGAGCTCCAATTTCTCAGGCATTTTTATAAGCACTTGAAGTCAGACTGCGGTTTGAAGTTGCATTTCTCGCCCTCTTTCATCAATTAGGAGAGTCTCTCCGACTAAAATGCCACACTTAAAGGGATAGTCCAGATTAGTTGAAGTGGGGTTATATGAGGTACTTAGATGCTGGTCTGCATACCCCCAGTTTGGAGAAGCAGAGCGGAGTGCCAGGTATTTTAGCCACTTCAAAAAGGTCCACCTAAAAAAAAAATCTATATCAGTTTAGCTCCTTGATTCCACTGAGCATGTCACATCTGTATCTGATTCGTCCTTCACACAGCTGCATGTCCCACCAGCAGCATTTCATAAGTGGAGCGTTTTGTCCTCCTGATTATGTTGACTTGCTCAGATTTTGTTGATCGTCATTTTTAAAAAATGTTATTGTTGGTACTGTGGGGTTGGAGAAACTAATATTTGGCTTATAATATAGTTGTAACCACAATCTTAAGCAGCAAAAATACTTAAAATATAACACATACTTAGACTGACAATGATTTTTTTAAGTGGACCGTTTTTAAGTGGCCAAAATACCTTGTCTTGCTGACCCTGTCTGTCTGTCAGCTTCCATGCTGGTACTCCTGCTGCTTCTCCTAACTGACAATTAACAAGTACTTCATATAACACTGCATCAAATAATCTGAACTATCACTTTAAAGATGGGGGAGAGGCTGGGGCAGCAGTAGGTGGTAAGGGAAGGAGGGGGACACAGGAGGCCCACTGAGTTTGTAATTAGCAGAGTAATGGAGGATTTTGACTGTTTTATCCTCTGCCTGCCTTCCCCCCGTGGCAGGTTGTTATCTGTGCCTTAGAGAGATTTCATTGGCTTCCCGTGACCCCCTGTTGGGGGGTTCTGAAGCTGTATCTCAGACCCTGACAGCGGGGGACCCCTAAACTTTTAGTAATAATCACACAAAAGGATTCCTCGCCTGACTCAGGCATGTGGTCCCCATTGGGGTCTCGGCAAGCATGAGCGAAGATGAAAGCCTGCCTCCCTTTCCTGCTCCGAATGTGTTGTGCACACGCCAACTCTGCTGATGAGTGTCCGCTTTTGTTCTGCACCGGAAAAGAGACAGCACACACACACACACACACACACACACACTTATAAACACAGCAAACCACACATGCGCCGGTACACACTTCCAAACACCCACAGACACACTCAGTTTAGCCGCAGTCACTCAGACAGCCAGTCCCCAATGTGCTGTGAAAACTTTTCAAAACACCCAAAGCTCTGCGTCAGAAACGATGACATTTCAGAGGAGCTTTATCACGCGGATTTGCTGATGGCTTTAGTGACCACATCAGACTCCGGGCTCTCCTTACAGATGTTCCCCTCTCTTATTTTGCTTCATGTGGACTGGGTAAAGGAGATGGAGCTGGGGCTTAATATTTGTGCTCTCATCACGGTTGAAAAAAGGGATTTAACATTTTAAAAAGTCGTCCTTTCAGAGAAGAAGAGCAGCAGCAACACGAAGCCGCCGAGTTGCTCTTAGATGTACGACACATTGCAGAAATTTAAACCATTCAAGGGATCCTGAGAGGATTGAATTTTCCATTTTCATTAGATGTCCTAATCTCACTTCTCAGCATGAATGCTGGTAGTATCCTAAAATGCATTCGTGAATTATTTTAATGAATATGGTGGAGCAGATGTGTGTTCCAACAAAGCAGAGCCACATATGGAATATGTTAGGGGGAAATCACGGGTTAAGCAATGTAATATACTATGTGCAAGCAAGTTGTGTACAGTCTGGAAGGACCACCACAACAAACCAAGCAGAGGGCAAAGAGACCCACAATAATAAAAACAAGGTGAAATCTTCAACTACATCAGCTTTTTCTGAAAATATTAATCCGGAGAAAGAGGAAACTCTGTTCAATTAGGATCATTAAAGTTCCCACTGAGTCAAAATCAATGTTTAAGTGTTTTTATGACACATGTATTGCGCAATAAAACCATTTCTCTCCTGTGATGCTGGAGCATGGAAGGAAAATACATCCGTTCATCAGACTGGACTGCAGAGTTTCTGGGGAAAAGCACATTTTCATAACTTTAATGATTTGGGTGTAACTAGATTGTATTTTATAGAGAAAATATTTTGTGGTTTCTCGTCTGATGTCCTCCAGCTACTCAGCTTCAGTTCTTGGTTATTTAATCACAGAGTTTCCTGGACAGATAGCTTTTATAGCTTGCTTTTTTGCTAAAGTAGCTAACTGTTAGCTGCCATTAGAGGGGGACCAAACCCAGCTCAGCAGCCTCCCAGTGCATGTGGCTCGTCACCAAGACAAACACAGCCTCCATGACTGAGAGGGAATACAGTACCAAGGTTGTTTACATGGTTTCCTGATGGAAAGACAGCTTTACTTGTTGCTAAAGTAGCTAACCATAGCTGATAGCAGTCAACAGAACCAGGTTCAGCAGCCTCCCAGTGAACACGGCTGGTCACTGAGTCGAACACAGCCTCTGAGATGGACAGGTAATACAGTACTGAGGTAGTTTATGGACTTTACTGATGAAAGGATAGCTTTACTCATTGCTAAAGTAGCTTACTGTAACTATTAGCTGCTGGTGGCGGGCAACAGAACCAGACTCAGCCTCGAAGGCCAACAGAGAATACAGTACTAAGGTCATATATGGCGTTTACTGATGGAAAGATAGCTTTACTTGTTGCTAAAGTAGCTAACCATATCTGTTAGCTACTGTTAGGTACCGTTAGCGGGCAACAGAAGCAGGCTCAGCAGCCACCAGGACAAACAAAGACTCTGAGGCCAATAGGGAATATAGAACTGAGGAGTGCCAGTAGCTTGGTTAGCCTTGAATAAGCCCCAAGGTGTCAGAAGCCAAACGCAGGAAGAAAACCACCTCAGTACTGTAGCCTATTCCCAGCCAGTGCTATTGTCTAAAATAAACACACCAAACGATTCCTGTGACAGCTCCCTAGCTTCCTGTTTTTACAGGAAACATGTAAACAATAACACTCCACTAGCTGTTCGTGGGATTTTTAGCAGGATTTTAATTGCTGCAGCTCATTGTATATGTGCCTTTGCTGTCTGCTTTGAATCAAAGCTGCTGAGAGCTTTGACAAAGTACTGTAACATGTGTATCCTTTAAGGTAAAGTCAGTGGCTAAAAGCTGAATAACATTTTGAGAGCAGAGCAGGTCCAAACACAAACCCTCCAGCGACTGGTTTAGCCACAGTCCACTTTTTATTAGGGCAGTAATTATAATTGGCCTATGCCAGCTACTTCTCAATCCTCAGACCTTGTCATCTTAATCTCCGCTAATCCTCCTTTGTGTTTGCAGAAATTAGTTTGTGAAGTGGGCTCAATCTAGGTCAATCCTTCGGGCACTTTGGAAAGAGTCTGCCGAGGGGTTTATGTATGTGTAGGAGTGTGCATGTGTGCGTGTGTTTGAGTCCCCCATGACAGATTTGATGGGAGGTTTCAAGGAGGGAGGACGGAGTAGGGGCGCAGTGGTGGGCACTGAGTTGGGCAAACACCTATTATCACCATTTTAATTGGAGATTAGTGGGAGGATTTAGCTGCAGCAGTCTGCAGGGAGGCAGACGGCAATGGGTGCTGGCACCACTCTGTGCAGGCATGACTCTGTGTACCCTATATAAGCCTGCAAACCTTTTTTTATGCCCAATGTAGAGAAAACCAAACAGGAAGAGAGCCTATTCGAGGAGACTCATCTTCTTTCTCCATATCAAAACTCAGACAAGATAGAATGAAACGACAATTTCAATCATGGTGCAAAATGAGTTTTCCCTTTGACAAAGTCACAGGCAATATTCTGTCATTGGATTCCCGCAGCGGTGAAGACAGCGGGTCAGATCATGAGCCAAAAAATAATACTGATTGAAAAGTGGCCAGCAGAGAGAGGAGGAAAGAAGTCACTGCAATATCGGGAAGAGAGAGTGCAACACATCAAGCATTTACATGATACTCATGAGCTGTTGACAGACCTGCGCAGTGACAGAGGTTAAAGGAATAGTTGTGGTTTCCTCATAAAACTTCACCAAGTAATAGTCTGGCCCACAGCCCCCATAAAACTACAACTTGCTTTTACAATTTGGTTTTCGTATTCAACAAAAAGTGATGCTGGTAGGTGGATTTTGTCAGTTTTGGGCAGAGGCTGTCTAGCTGTTTCTCCTAATGCAGTCGTTTTCATACTTTTTCTGCCTGAGGCACACCGACGGGCAAGCCAGAATCTCAAGGCACAAGTGCATACACATCCATGCAAAGTAGCCTCTATAACCAACTAGTTCCTGTAGTGCGGGCTGGGGAGAAAGGTGTCTATCAATCAGGGCATTTGACGTGTCGCACTCTAACAGTTCCCACCATCCGGAGACTGCACAAACAGAATTCACCTTCGTATTGGAAAATGAAAGTGTACAAGACTGATATAGTGAGTTAAAAATCCATCCATAACTTTCTGTGTAGTTTCATAATGCAATAATAATGTCTGGTTGTCACACCTGGATTGACTCACGGCCTGGTCACACATATGCAAATGTGGGGGAGAGGCCTGCCAAGGCAAATGTTTTTGGATTTAACACAATCTTAGATTGGCAGAGCTCTAGGATATTAATATTTTATAAAGTTACAATGCTAGTTAACGTTTGCCTCTCAGATGTTACCGAACCCTCCTCTCCCCTCACTAAGGCCCGGATGGCCCAGGTGTTGTATTCACCAAAGTGGGACTGATAACATCTTGTAGAACCAGTGTGGTTTATCAGTAGTTTGATCTAGAAAATGAAAATAAGATTGAATGCAGGCTGTGTCAGAATAAACCAATGTGTAACCACATTCAGCACGGTCATGTGGAACCTGCAAAGAAAGAAAGCTGCTGCTGCTAGCGCTGCTAATGTTAGCCAACTTGAGTGGAAATAAGATAATTGAATGATGTCACTTTTCTAGACTTTCTAAATGTTATTAGGTGGAATTGATCAAATCCCTCCGTTTTACAGGCGCTTCTTCACAATGTAAGCCTATGGGAAAAATACTTTTTAGAGCTGCAGCGCGCTGCTGCCAATTTGGTCACTATGTTAAATTTGCTTCACAGCCCAGTGCTCTTTCTTGGGGCTTAGTTTTTTTTTTTTCCTGTTTCCAAACTTTGACTGACAGTTTTAATTAATCTAACTCTTGCATATAAATAAGTATATTTCCCTTTAAATGAAGCTACCTCATGAATTCTGCATGTAAAGTTTGCAAATTACAAAACTCCACCTGCATTAATTTCCACAGTTTATATTCCAGCCAACAAACCAAAGATTAAGATTAAAGCGACACTGAGCAGTCGATAGACCTGCCTATCTGAGACGGAGCACACACAACGCAGACTGAATCAGCAGCCATAGTGCAGGTGCTAATTGATAAGAGTTTTATTCTCCTGTTATCTCATAAGTACAGCACCTTGGGGTGTTACCTTGTGACTACTGTCATACGGTTCCAAGGTGAAAAGTGGACTCTGTTTAATCTTGCGTGTTTAAATTGCAGGAAAGTGCACTGCCATAAACACGGGGCGATATAACCTCGGTCAGAGTGTGTTGGAGTGTGATAACAGTCACGGCCCTCAGTGCTGATGGCTAATAGGCAGCAGAGCTGAGGGGGATTTAGCATGATATACTGTAGCTTAACAGGGTTAATGTGCTTGAAAGAATGTCTTTTTATCTTGCTTATTTTGCTCTTTTCCCACAACTGTCTCGTTTCCAGAGATCTATCCACCTCCCCTCGTCCCATTTCTCACTGTCCTCCCTCCCAACGTTTCTCAACTCTGATACTTTCCCGATGTTTGATATGTTTGAGGCTGTTGAAGAAACTGTAAGAAGCTTAAAGATTTAATTCAACAAGCCACTGTTGAAGGCAGATTTTAAACACTAGTAGGAAAGCTAGTAAATCTAGCAAGTCACTTGCCTGATTGAGTGATTGGACCCAATCAAATGAGTTGCTACAGTTGCTAAAGTGAGCACTATTAAACTATCTTTATAGTAATTTCCTGCTTTTCTCTGTTTATTATCATATTAAAATGAATATTCTGGGGTTCTGGACTAATAAAACAAGACATTTAAAGACACCACCATGGACTTTGAGGAACTGAGATGGACACTTTTTGGTCTTTTTTGACATTTCATCGACATTGCAACCCTAGATTTAACATATATTCCATATATATAAATCTTTGCATTTTATACATTACATATATTTTAGATATATAAATCCTTACATTTTATAAATTACATGATTTTTTATTTATAAATCCTTACATTTTAATACATTTTCACCAATGGGTCAAAGCCAATTTCTGATTTTGTTTCTGTGAGACTGAACGAGTACACCTGTGAAATGCTAAATAAAATGCAAACCACAAACTGTCAGCGAGATAATTTGTAAATGGGCTAACATATTTAGTAAGTAGGCTACTGAGGAGACTTTCAGTTGTGCTTTAAACATCGTGCTGCCTCCCAGCCCTTCTCCCCCTCGTTTGATATAAGATGCTCCAGTTTCTAACTGCTGAGGATTAATGGGTGTGAAGCTTTTGGGGAGGATGAGAACTGCAGGGTAAGGTGTTACACAGGGATTACCTCATAGTGCAGCCACATATCTGGAAAAAAAACAAACTTAAATTACTTACATTCCCACTGCAACTAACACATGAGGCTGTGAAGATGATGTCCTTTCTTACCAGAGTGAATTCAGCTGAAGCAGCACAGAAGATTTACAGCAATAACGTGACACTGTGGGAAATATTCACTGTCAGTTAACTTCTCTCATATCTGGACACCAGATATGAAGATACAGCCGAGGGACGATTAGTTCAGCTCACTCTTGGAAGGACTGAAGTTCTACCCAGAACCATGTGCTTCTAAAGAACCCTTTTTATTGAAGAAAGGATTTGTCAAGGGTCCTTTGTTTCGATTAAGAACACTTTGAATCCAAAGATCCTGTTTTTGGAAGAAAGAGTTCTTCAAGGATTGTTGAAAAAGTGTTCGTCAAATGTTCTTTGTACCACAATATAATATGGTCCCCAGTAGAACCCCTTGGATGGGTTCTGATAAAACCCCTGGAATATACAAAGAATCTCGGTTGAACCCCTTAAGTGTGTTCTCAATAAAATGCTTAGGATATAAAAAATGTTCTTGGTAGAACCTCCTGTGTGGGCTCTAGATAAAACACTTGGAACATATAAAGGTTCTTGGTAGAACCCCCTGGGTGGGTTCAAGATAAAACCCCGCAGAATATAAAAAGGTTCTCAGTAGAACCCCACAGGTGGTTTCTAGATAAAATCTTCAGACTATTAAAAGGTTCTTGGTAGAACCTTTTGGGTGGCTTCAATATTTCAACCATCCTTGAAGAACTCGTTCATCAAGGGTTCTTTGTAAAAAAAAAAATGTAAGGATTCTTTGTTCTTTGACATAAAAGGGTCATAAAATATCTAGAACCCGTTGGGTGGGTTCTGGTCAGCTTTGTATTTTTTTTTTTACAAATTCATTAAGCCATGTTGTTATCAGACGTGTCTCAGTCATCTTCTGAATCAAAGCTGAATAAGAATTGTGGTATAAAATGTGTATTTTGATGAGCATTAAGAGAACTCTGACAAACGTTAAAAAATAAAATGGCTGCTCACTACACGACTCTGCCGTGAAATGAAAAAGTTTAACATTTTGTCAAATTAATCAGCAGGACGTTGGCCTGTTACAAGGTTAAATAGAAAAGAGTTGAATCTTTTAAAATATATTTTCCAGCATAATTGAAGAGTAAAAATTAAAACCCCCTTAAAATATAGTTTTGTCCCAATTCTCAAGAATGAGTTCTTTCTTTCGCTATCCATCTTTATTCTATCCGTCTCAAGCTCTGTCGTTCTCTCTCCATTTACATCCCGAGAGACACTGACCCACTTTTCAACTTTCAACTCTTCTTGACTTTTGTGTGCGAGCAGCAGCAGCAGCAGCAGCAGAGAGTCTCCATCCATCAGATCACATGCAGGGAGCTCGAACATCCCCACTCCTCCCTCATGACTAATCAGCTGGAACAGTTTTTCCTCCCAAAACACTGAACACAACCCCCCTCCCACAGACTGTGAACTCTTGACTTTACCTCACATGGACTGTGTCCTTCCCCCCCGTCTGGACTGACCTCCGAAATGTCCTACGTTCTTCACCAATTTAGGATTGCACTCCCATAACACTGTCAGAGTCAAGATGGACAGTTTGTTTTTAAAAAGGATGAAAACTGATGCAGCAGAACCAGAGATATCTTTTTTATTCCTTGCATTCTTCTTGTCAAAACTTGATACTTGATACATTTTCCACGATGCAACTTAACCACAAACAGTTTGGTCTGAGATATGGATGATGTGTTCTACTAGTAGCAGCTAATGTAGCCTCAAGTTGCTAGCCTAATGCAGAGATCTCACCTCGTTCTTCACACCCCCAGATTTTTTTCATTTTCAGATGACGCCTTGTTTCCAGGAGGCACGGCTGCCTCATGTTCCTGCTGCGCTGCGTCCGCCAGGGCTGCTCACAGCCATTATCCGTTCTCGGCTCTGCTCTGTGGGGAATATGCGCCGAGGCTATTTTTGACGGAAGCCGGGTCAAGCTGCACAGAGCAGATCGAGCCAGGCAGGAAGTCCCAGGGATGGTATAGAGAATCCCTGTGCAGACTCTCGCTCATAAAAACTGACAGAAGTGAAAACTATTTAATTACGTAGCCTTCTTATCCATGGTAGAAATACAAAAATCAGGGAAAAATGACAAAATCAACAAAATCTATGCAAGTCAACAGAATCAGGTGGGCAAAACGCTTTGGTCTGCCCCTGGTGGAGGATGAATGGCACAGACGTGACACATGCAGTCAAATCAAGGTGTTAGAGGTGAGTTTGGAAAGCACCATGAACTGCGCAGCACTTGCCCCATCTCAAGATCCACAAAAGATATTATGCTAATGATACAATGCAAACATGCCCATAAAGTTTCACAGCTGAGTGCAATTCGCCCTTGTACTGAGTCTGTTAAATGATCAATTCCCTGAATGGGAGGGGTCCCAGTAATACTTGTTGTGAAGTTTTAGATGTAGCATATCACATGACATGGTTGAGCTACTGTATATGTGAGTCAAATTTTTTTTAGAGATGCAGTTGCTGCGCTTTACCACCAACCAACTTTATGAAGAAGCAATAATTTTCATTCTGTGTGTGTCTGTTAGCACTGGTGTTAGTTTGGACTTAGAATTAGACTTTTTTAGGCCAATTTAGCACCAAAAGTATGTATAAAACTTTATTTAAATACATGCAACTAGCTCCATAAAAGACGCGATTTGCTTGGTCCATAAATCATAGTCCATAAATCTGTCCATTGATGGAAAAGTAGCAAACAACAATTTTAATAACTGAGTGGCTGTTTAAATAATTTATAAAGCAAAAACTCCAAACATGCTTAAAAATTAAAGGGACAGTTCACACCAAAATAAAAAAACAAACAAACAAACAAACAAAATACCCACCACATTTTTCTTCTGGCCTGTAGTGCTATTAATCCATCTATACTGTTTTGGTGTGAGTTGCAGAGTTTTGGAGATATTGGCTATGACGATGTCTGCTTTCCCTCCAATATAATGGGACTAGGTGGCACAAGTCTTGTAGTGCTCAATGCACCAAAAAACAAACAAACAAACAAACAAACAAACAAAACCCATTTGTTTCATGTAGGAAAAACTTCCTTTATAATACTGTAGGAAGAAAGTAGTTCCTGCTCACAACAAGGTCTGTGGATTATCTTTAGTAACTGGGTCACGATTTTTGGAAAGAGAAACTGGTTTTGAATTTTTCAAATGTATTTTTTGGTGCTTTGATCACCACAACCCGAGTGCTTTTTAGTCCCATTATACAGGAGAGAGGGCAGAAATCTCCACCGCCGACATCTCCAAAACTCTGCAACTCACACCAAAACGATCTGGATGGATTAATAGCACTACAGGCCAGGGGGAAAATATGCATTTTTTGGGTTGAACTGTTCCTGTAAATGCAAAACATGTGCTGCTTTTTCCTGCTGGCTAACATTTTAAAGATTGACATCTTTGGCTGTTGTGCTGTTAGACAAAACAAGCAATTCAAAGACATCACCATGAAAACTATGACTTGCATTTTTCTTTTGCTAATTTCTGATATTTTGAAAAAAAAGATCAATTTAAAAAAAATGAGACAACTAGTTTTGTTTTTATAACCACTTTTCACAGTCTTCAGCAGCAAAATTGAGAGGTGTTTCCATGACAACTGTGCATGCATCGCCTGCTGATTAGCAAAGATTAACTATTTATTTTATTTTAATTAATTAATAATAACAAAATAATTGTCAGTTCAAGCTCAAAAAAACATAGCATCATAATACCTCTGCAGTTTATGTTTTTTCTTGTTTACTTTATTTTTCTTTCTTCTTTGCATATTTAAAAATTCACAAAATATATTTTCCCCCACTGTACTTAAAGAATCTTTCATGACATTAAATTTCCCCCCTCCTCTCCTTCCCTGTCCTCTCGTGTCCATTAGGCAGCTCTAAGTAATGCTGACCTGCTGACAGAGTCACCCCGCTGGCTCGGGTCCAGTCCAAATGAGCCCACTCTGGCCTTCGCTCCAGCACGGATGGCTCTGGCCTGGCCTTGGTCCATTTGTGATGGTGCAGGTTCACTACCTCGGAAATCACTCAAGGTCACCGCTCAATACTCACATGTCTGTCCCCTGAGGCAGGTCATGTAGTGAGGTTTTTTTTTTTCCCTCTCGGTATCTGACCATACAGAGAACTGAGCCTTTTTTCTCAGTGTCATTAAACGTCCCGGAGCCAGAGAAGGCTGACATTCTTGTGGGTTTTATCTTCAGGTTGTGACGCCAGTTTGATACGAACAGGGCTGTGTGTTGTGAGCATCTGTTATCCCAGAATGCCCCTGGGGCGCTCGGTCACTCTCTGTGAAATGACACTGGAATGTTAATTGACCTAGAAATCACTAGGTGTTTTTCTGTTCAGCTCCAGAGAGACACAGAAACACACATAAATACAGAGGATACTGTACGTTTGACTACTTTTCTGCTTTATAACCAATAAAGGACTATACTCTTTAACAAATGCACCATCTACTAAAACATGACTTCAGTTAAGTATTTATACAAACAACTGCTGTTCTGCTTAAAGGAATAGTTCACCCAACAATGAAAATTTAGTTGTTATCTACTCACCCTCACACTGATTGAAGGTCAGCTTTAGTTTTTTAGTCCACAAAACACTGCTGGAGTTTCACAGGAAAACAGCGCTGCAGAATCTTCCAGACAATGGAAGTGAATGGTGACCAGTTTTCAAACATGAAAAAACAACAGAAAAAAGACATGAAATGCCTCCATACTGCTTGTCTGGTGTAATCCAAGTCTCCTAAAGCCCCAACATTAATTTTAGTTAAAAATACTGCTACAAAGATGGCTCAAACTGGTTTAAGCCTGGTGACTTTCTGCACTTTTGTTATTTGTTCACAAATCCCATGAAAAGGACCAAAACCAATAGTGCATTCGTCTGTCTTTGTTTCCTCATTACGTCTTCAGCGTTCACGAACACACTGAGGTCGAAGGAACTTGGGAAGTCCAGTGTTTTGGTGGCATTCAAATGGATAAATCATAACACAAAAGGTAACAGCTCCTGTTTGTACCAAAGTACTAACTTGTCATTTTCAGCATCAGGTTGTTGTTTTTCCCCGTGACGCCCTCTAGTACTTAATCTAATATAATAATATATTAAAGCCTGGCTGTAACCTGGAGCACTTTTGGAGAGGATGTAAAAGTTATCTAATAGTCAAACTTCTATTATTATTAATTTTTACAAAAAAAAAGTTGCAAAAATGTTCAACGTCAATTATATTTCTTTTTATAAAAAAATCATAAATTGGAATCGGCCAAGAAAATTTCAATCATTGCATTTCTTGCAAAATGCAAAGCTTGACTTGGTATTCTATGACTGGACAGTTGCTTTTTGAAGGTGGGGTTTAGCGAAGGGTAAATTCTGTGGTAATTTCTGTTGCTGCAGTTCTTGTATTGACTGATTATAATATAAGGTGTTGATGTTATTGTTCCAGCTCTCAGTCTGAATTTATTGAGGCTTGGTAAGGAGTGCTTCCACCAGACTACATCATATTTCTAACACAGTCACTGGTCTCGTTAGCTCTAAGCAGCAAACAGCCTATTTGGTGAGACGTTTGAAAATGCATCTCATTTGCTTCTTGGGCGTATCATGCAGTGGGCGTATCACAGGAATGCTGCTGCATGACACTGGAATGTGAATTGACCCAAATATCACTGTGTGTTTATCTGCTCAGCGGCACTTACACACATTCTCACACCTGCCAGCGTGCTTCAAGCTGCCGCCTCGTCCAAAGATGAAAATTCCAGCAGTCACATCTCATGCAAATCACCCCATGTAGCTGCTGCTGAGAGGGTCACAGCGGACCACAGGTTACCGTTTAACCCCGCTTGTTACAGCAGTCAGGTAGTGGCAGAACGGTTAGCCAGCCTACTTCTCTCCCTCCCTCCCTCACCAACCCCCCCGAGCTACATTTCCACACTAAAATCCTAACAAGCCTATTGCAATTCAGGAGAAGGCGTTTAATTTGCCCCGGAGCCAACATTTTTTCCAGCATGTGTACACTGTAATGAGATTTCCACTGCATTTCCCCGAGCTGTGAAACCATTCTCACCACATTTGAATAGAGAGAAACTGCTGCAATTCCCCAGAAATAAAACTTTATGGTGAATAACAATAAGTACTGTTGGTTGTCTGTTGGTTTTGCATCATTCTGCTGCGTTCTGGGTCTCAAGCCTTTGAGAAAAAAGACTCAGTAACATAATGCCTTGTTTACTCATTACTGGTAGCCTTCCGCTGAGGAGAAATAATGGGATAAAATGACTCATTGCAGCGTTGTGGGCAGGGCGGCATATTGTCATTTGTTGTTTATTGGCCTAGAAAGTATTGCTAATTCCTGCTCACAGTTAAAAAGGGATGTAAAATAAATGGAACAAATCAATCATCAATCATGAAAGACGTA
>JAJHUR010079870.1:0-23390 GCA_027495735.1 Lutjanus campechanus | reverse complement strand
GTGTGTGTGTGTTAGGGAGGCATGTGGCTTTGGGCACTGGAGGGGGGAGGGGCTGCCTTAGGTTTGTGTGTGTGTGTGTGTGTGTGTGTGTGTGTGTGTGTGTGTGTGTGTGTGTGTATCCTTGGGACAGGCCCACCGTGGCTGCATCGCCACACAATGGGATGGGTATGGTTGCCAAGGTAACCCCATCAGCCCAAGCAACCGTGGCAACTGGTAGCTAAGTAACAGGAGCCCGGCAACAAAATGGAGAGGGGGGATTAGATAGGTACCTCTGAAGGGGTGAAATTATGGGCTGCCAAGTGTGTGTTGTTTGTGAGTGGTGTGTGTGTGTGTGTGTGTGTGTGTGTGTGTGTGTGTGTGTGTGTGTGTGTGTTTGGGGAGAAGGGGAGGGGTTTTATTAAGCTCAGGTTACATTCACATTCTGCGATGCTGAACATCAGAATTTTTCCTCTAAAAACAGATTCACTCACTTTACAGCCCAGCCGACAACATTAACGTCCATATTCAGTCAAAGCGGAGAGAACATGTGGTTCAAGACGAGCCGCAGTAGATCAAGCAGAACCCTCTGTGAGAACGTGCCTGAACACTCAGCTCCATCATGTTCCGTCTGCCACAAGTGCAACAAAGCTGCAAGAGAGAAAGAAAAAAATGGTTCCACTATGTTGGATCATTTTCTGATTTAGGCTGCGACTAACTTCTAACATCAAATAAAAGAAACAGTTCACCCCCAAATCAAAAATACATATCTTTTCCTGCCACTGAAAGAAAGTAGTTCCAGTAGATTCAATGGTAGAGAGCAAGTAGTTCCGATTGATTCTACCTAGCAAGAAAGTAGTTCCAATTGATTCTATTGTCGAGGGAAAGTAGTTCCAATTGATTCAGTGGTAAAGAGAAAGTAGTTCTGGTAGATTCTACATAGTCAGAAAGTAGTTCCAGTAGATTCTAATTTAGAGAGAAAGTAGTTCCAGTAGATTCTATTGTTGAGAGAAAGTAGTTCCAGTAGATTCTATTGTCGAGAGAAAGTAGTTCCAGTAAATTCTATTGTTGGAAGAAGGTAGTTTCAATAGATTCAATGTTAGAGATAAAGCAGTTCCAGTAGATTCTAGGCAGAAAGAAAGTAGCTCCAGTAGATTCTACCACAGAGTCTCAGTCTCAGTAGAATCACCATATAAAAATCTACTGGAGCTACTTTCTCTCTCAGAATGTTCTGTCCCATCAGTTTGATCTTAAGAAAACTGTTTTCTCCTGCACACAGCACCAGTCTCGTGTTCCGTCTGTGTAAAGCCGTTAAACTCTCTCTTCGTGCATCTTGATCCAGACGTACTTCAGGCCGGAGCCTCTTCCTCCAGGCTGAGGCAGCACCGCAGCGTGTCGAGCCCAGATAACAACGTCTCTGTCTGGTCTGAGCAGCAGCCGGGAGGCCCCTCGCTCCTGCACCGAGGCAGCTTTCTCACAGTTTAAAGCAGGAAGACATTAATTACAATCAGCAGAGAGAGAAACCGCTTTCTCAGTAAATCCACACGAGAGAGAACTCTACACACACACACACACACACACACTTCTAGCCTCATTGAACTTGACATTACCATTTCCTTCCTGTGACTCTGTACCGGCAGGTGTAGTTCCTTTACTCTTCAGCAGAGGGTGGTGTAAATCACGTGCTCCCCACAACCTCACCCTCACATTATATCATATTCATATTATATATTATATGTTATTATATCCAAGGAAAAATATGGATGCTCTTTGACTGTTATATGGCATTAATCTAAGGCTGCCTCCTTAAAGTCTATTAACTGGGTTCTTACTTCCTCACACCTTTAACTTTATAATTCATAAAACTAATACCAAGTTCACCACATGCTTCTGTCCCAAACTGTAATACCCCAACATGAGCAGCAGGGAAATCACTTTTATCAAGATCATTTCTACGTTAAAGAATTTTTTTTTATATAAATAATTACCTATTCTTGGTTTTCTGCTTAAGTCATAAGATCAAAACTGATTATGAGTTAATTTTATAAATGAGGGTCCAGGCAGTAGGGATGTAACAATATATATTAAACATCGCAACAATGTCTCAATACTGGACTGGACTGTGACAATACATACCATGATATCACATTGTTTTTATTTTATTACATTACTTTTTATTCTATAAAGTGACTGCTACTACTTGCTGTATTGTTTTGTTTTGCAAATTGTACGTGCATAATTCAATCATAAATTGCCTTAACAATTTCCTTTTTTTCCCGCCTCGTTTTCATTTTTATTGTCATTTTTTCCCTCTTTTTTCATTTTAAGTTGCAAGTGACAGAGAAAACAAGGCACAGTTACTGCCATTTCTATACTATGAATTAATAAAAGATTGCACATTTTTAATTGGTTGGATTACTGAATGGTGATAATGGATTAATGTTTTATCAGCAACATCCCCAATTAAAAGGAAAAAACAAAATTTGAAAAACAAAAAGAGCTGTATGGGTGAGGTTCTTTATCCAATAACAGCCATTTTTTTCAAGTTGTAATTGACCCTTTGTCACGCCCCGCCTCCAAACAGCAATTATAGGTTAGCAGTCGTAACGAGGGCTGTCAAACTTTCCATTTCTCTCCATGTTGAAGGTGTGCAGGAGGATCTGAGAGGAGTGATATTCTGTGGTCCGGCTGGTCTGGTCCATGTTTGCTGAGATGTAAGCTAGCTTTAGCCTCAGTCTGTTAGCATTAATGTTACATTGTGTACGCAGCTGTTGGTTCTTGTTTTAAAATGTGCAAGATAGAAACATTAAAACATCAGCTGGAGACTTCTCAGCCGACTCAAGGAGTTAGCATTAGCATTAGCTTACATCAGCCAGCTACACTTATGAAATCTGCGTGTGAGTCTTTATTTTAAGGATAAAATCCACCGTCGTCAGCTAGAAATGAGAATCTGCTTTTGTTAACTTCTCTAAGGAATCACAGACCTCGTGTTTCAGTAACATTAAATCTGTCACCGTTATCTGTAAACTGCATAAATCCAGTGCGAGAATGGAAAGTTTGGCAGGCATAGCAACAGTAACTAAGGAGGGCGGTGCTTAGCGAAGGGTCACTTCTTTGTTTTTTAATATCATGATATATATCATGGCCTTTTTAATCGAGGTATTATTGTTCAGTGAGTTTTGGGTATTGTTACATCATGTTACAGGATTTGTACTTGTTGCCAAGATGTGAGCCAGTTATTGTTTAGTAGATCAGCTTCACTGCAAACTACAGTATCTCACAGTATCATGCAAATCCTATTTAGCATCTGTAATTATACCTGTTAATACCGCAGCTTAGTTTGACATAAAACCATGATTTCAGGCAACAAAAGAAAAACACACCCGTCGCCCAAATCCATACACATCGAGCCGTCACACTGAGCCAAGAGGTGAAGCCAAGATTTACAAATGATGCCCTGAGGTGATATAATTCACAGCAACCTGTAGGTTTATTACCACAAAGTTTGACAATGTGTCACAGTTCAGGTTTTAATCATATACAACTGTACATCGTTATAACATTACATGAAACATGGCATATTAACCAATGAATCAATCAATTTTATTTAAAGTGCAGAATCACCACATTGTGATCCCAGAAAGAATAGAAATGAGAAAACAAACAGTAGGCAAGTATAATAGTTTAAATAAAACAACTGCATCTGATTGTTAAATATTAAATAAAAATAAAACTGTGTTTTGGAGACGTGAATGTGTTTGTGTGTGGCCGTGAGTCCTCTCCATCTACGTCTCTGCACTGACATGACAGACTGTATCTCAGCATCTGTCCATGTCCTCGTGTCATTCATTGTTCATAAAGCACCTGTGGCTTTTGGCTCTGGATCAAAGGAACATTATTGAGATTACGGTAAACAAAAAAACGTCTGGTTTACCTCCAGTTAAAGAGCTGAACTCAGACCTCGCTGTGCACTTTCGTCTCAGCTTCACACACTGTCAGTCATCCACAGCTCCGGGGGTTTTCATTGTGATGCTGGCAAAGATTAGAGTCTCGTTCCTCTGGTTTCTGTCTGTGGGAAAGAGACGTTCAGGTACCCAGACAACAAAAACATTTATATCCATCCTGAGTTAGATCGATCGGTGGATTAGACAGCACAGGTAACCAGTCCACACATTCTTTACTCCAGTAGAAATACAGACAAAAGTAGAAGAGAGTAGAAGCACTGGTTCAACTTCTTCACTCAAGTAAAAGTGAGACAGTTCAGGCTCTGAAAAGTACTCAAAGAACCTCATTTTCTGTCTCCCTGTCTGTTTCATCTTGTTACATTATTTTTGTTTTTGTTTTTTTTGTCTTTTTCATCTCATGTTATTTTTTATTACGTTGATTTTCTCTTGTTGTTGTTTTTGTCTTGTTTGTCTTTTTTGTCCTGTGATGTCTTTTTCATCTTGTTATTTTTTTTATTTTGTTGATTTTGTCTTGTTCGGTCTTTTATGTTGTTTTAGTTTTTTTTTGTCTTGTTACATGATTTTGGTCTTAATATGTTTATGTTTACGTTGTTTTTGTTTTGTTATATCTTTTTTGTCTTGTTATGTCTCTTATGTCATTTTTGACTTGTTGCATCTCTTGCACTTTTTGTTTTGTTTCCTTTTTTCTTATGTCATTTTTGTCTTTTACATTGTTTATGTTTTGTTACATCTTTTTTGTTTTGTTAAGTCATTTTTATTACATCATTTTAGCCTTGTTACATCTTTTTGACACCATGCAGGTTTCCAACCAGGAGAACCAGCAACTCTCACTGGACTGGACGCCATGTTTGCATTCACTTTCCAGTTCATTCTAATATATCTATGTCAGTGTTGGACCAAACTGCCTCGACACACTCATTAAACACCTTTTCTTTTTTCTCAGGTGTTGCTTGTGAACTGGTGGACTGGATGTCAAGTCTCAGCAGTGGAGACGTCATGTCACATTGTTTCACAAAGTGCATGTGCAGATTAAGAGACAATTGTGGTGTTTTTAAGTTGTTTTTTAAGGGATATTTATGCTCTCGTGACTCTTAATGCTTCTGCTAATACGGCTCAAGATTTACCACTTCAGCTTGTCCAGACACAGTCCTCTGTTTACTGTCAGGTCCCTGACCCCAAAGACCTGACCTCTGATGAACTTCACCAACAACAGGAGACACGTCACTCGTCTCTCTCTTCCATCTCTGGGATTTGTCTCTCTGCACTTGGACTGAACACACACACACACACACACAAATACAGCCAGACCGACAAACAAACATCAGGATTTTTAGTCAGAAATCCACAGCAGAGGTCAACTGCAGAAATAATCCATCATAATGGCTGCGAACAAAAAAGCAAAGAAAGGAAGTTGTGATGTTGATGCTGTATCTCAATATTATTCACTATTTTTTGCATTTATATCTTTTTAATTTTGTCACGGCTAATGAAGAGAACACGTTTGTCATCGCCATTCACTTCTTTGTACAATACACCCTGGTGCACTTCATTTACAAATTGTAATCCTGAGCTTTTTTGATAGAAGGTTAGTTAGAACACAGTGCAGTTTTGTTCTCCCAGGAACAAGATGCCTTTGATTTTTAATGAATTTTACAAAAAATTACTGCAACTTTCTTTTGCAATTTTCACTTGCCTAAACGCATCACAACATGCATTGCAATTTTTTAGAAAAGCTGCGAAAAGAGGCCCGCGAAATCCTGGAGGGATTTTAAATTCACAACTTGTTGCACCGTGTGTGTTCTCAGCTTGGGGGCACAATGAGAAGTAAAGTGACAGCTGTGAGCTACTGGAGGCAGTTTCCATAAACTTCCTCTTCCCTCTGTAGGTCCAACGGTAAAACACACACACACACACACATACACACACACACACGCACACACACACACACGCACACACACTTCTCAGGCCACTTCTCTCCAAACAGACTCTTTCCTGAGAAAGCCTGCGGTTATTCCCCACCATCGGGAAAGCACACACACACACACGGTATCTGTATGGACATTAAACACACACACACACACACACACACACACACACACACACACACACACACACACACACACACACACACACTCACAACGTTGGAGATGACAGATTTTTAAATTATTGCCTGTGATGTTTAACATGATTTTTGATCATTTTGAATAATTTATGCCGCACCACACCGAAGCAGAAAGACATAAAATAGTTTGCAGCCATGAGAAAATGAACATATTAATAATGAGGTGTTACATATTTAACAGCCACAAAGCATCAGAGAGACAAATACAGCTGAGGAAGATCTTTTCAGGATAAGCAGGTGGGAAGGTGAAGCACCTGTGACACAAAACTGTCAGATGCAATCAGCTGAGATCAGCAAATTCTGTGATAGTATTTTTGTGCAGTAAATAGACTTAATTGTCTTCAAGATGCAAAGAATAGTGTGATAGTTTTGGGTTCACCTGCCTCAACAAGGAAACAATAAACAAGACGATATAAATCTACATTTTTGGAGAAACTCACAAAAAACTGACTTCCTGAATCATTTACATTTGATGTTGTCTATTCATCGATCAGAGCCTTCATGTCCCAGTGGAAGCTGCAGTGATTCAGAAGCTGATCAGATCTGAATCAAATTCAAAAAAGGATCCACTATTGTGATCAATTTTTCAAAGCAAATTTTGTGAAAATCTGTTGAGTTACAATCGACTTTGTTGTGCAGTCTGAATCTATTCCTTTACACGTGGACCTTCAACGCTCAAGTTAACAAAAACTCTTGTTTTATTCATCTCACACGGGGTCAGATGTAGAATTAATCTGCAGATATTCCAGTTTAAGATGAAACCAAACTTTTCTCTGGATGTTAGTTTTTGAGCCACAAAAAACAAAATGTGTCCTGCAACAGACGAGTTCAGCCTTGTTTTTAGCCTAGCAGGTATTTGAGTTATATAACAAAGGTTTCCTGTCAGGAAAGTTTGTCTGACACAAAGTAAAGTGGTGAAAATATTCCTGCATACACTTAAACTGATATAGATTTTTTTAGGTGGGTAAAATACATTTTGCTGCTGATTCTGTCCACAGCAGTTCATCGTTTAGCTTCTGTGCTGGTGCTCCTCTCTGCTTCTCCAAACTGGGGACGTACTGACCACCATCTACTGTAGCTGATCTACTATCAATAAGTACACATCACAACTACATGTGAAATAATCCAAACCACCTCTTTAAAGCAGTGGGGGATGGTGCTGATTCTCTCCATTCTGTCCTTTTCCATCCATGGATGAAAGTGACTTTACATCTGTTTGATTATTTCTGTTTGTCTTTAACAATAAACTGGAATTCAATGACAGAAAAACAATTGAGAGAAGCACAAGAGATCTTTGCAGCACTTTTCCTGTGCGGATGAGGACATGCAGCGACACGCCGGGTCACACGATGAGAGGAAGGAGAGGCAGCGTGAACAGAGAGGAGGAGGAAGAGGAGGAGGAAGAGGAGGAGGGGGAGGTGAAGACAAACCAGTGGAGAAAGTGAAAGAATGTGAAGGTAAAGATGAGCGCAGAGGGGAATCCCTGAGAGGACGGAGACGGTCAGAAACCAGGAGATTAAGTTACTATCATGTGCTGAAAGCTTTGTGAAAACTGAAAAGACTGTAAAAATGAGAAAGACATTTTTGAGGAGGGGCTGTTTGCTCAATACGTGGTTTTACTGGTGAGTTTATCTGAATGAGTAATTTTTTTTCTGATGGTGATGAGCAAAGCCTGTCCTCAAAAGAAAAAAAATCCCTTATTTGGTTAAATTCTGCGCCGGTGTGCAGACAGAGTGGAATAAAAACAAAATAAGAGGGTGAAGTGGACGGGTGGAGAACACAGGACGTAGACAACAGGTGAGTTTTAGTAGTCTTGATTATTATTTAAGATGAAAGAGTGCCATAAAATATGCTTTATCTGAAAAACTTATTTTAAAGATGCTGTTGTGTTACTTGAAACGTCAACAAAACAAATATTCTTAAAGGTCCGGTGTGCAGGATTTACGCAGCTTTATTGGAAGAATATGGCACAATTAGAATATAATATTTAAAGGTATGTTTTCACCTGAAAATAAGATTAGAATGAGCCCTTTGTATCTACAGGGGGAGCAACTCCTCAGCTCTTATTTTAATTTTTGAAAAATATGGAGTTTTCGGGGCTTCCTGTTGAAGACACGTGCTTTAGATCCTTGATTCTCAAACTGTGGTACGTGTCCCACTGGTGGTACTCGAGCTCCCTCTAGTGGTACGCAGAGGAACGCCTAACATGTTTGGTTTTTTTTTTTTCAAATTAAAGTACAGCAAATATGATATAAGTTTTATCGTTTGCTGCATGTAAATGAATGGTTCAAAAATGCTGCAATCGTGGCTCCAAATTATAACGATCACGAAGAGAAGTGCAGATCACGAGGAGAATATTTGTGTTGCAAACGAAGTGGACTGTAGTTAACACTAGTTGAATAGTTGATGTGACTCTAGTTGCTTCAAATTTGGATTCAGTTCGGGCAGGACTCCTGTGGGAACTGTCTGCTGCTGAATACATTAGACCGACGTTACTGTACTTTAATATCAGCCATAATGATGGTACTTTGAGAGCTCAGCATTCTCTGAGGTGGTGTAGAAAATTTGAGAAACACTGTTTTAGATGATTAAGTTGTCAGAGACACGCAGGCCGGGGGGCTCTTGTATATGGGAGTGGGTTGGGGACACGTTTCAGGAAGACAACACAATGCTGTTTTCGTTTATGGCCGGATGAGGAAATGAGGAAACCATATGTTCAAGCTAACACGGACAAAAAAAGACATATGGACACTTGCAGCAGGTGAAGGGGGCGCTTGTTTTGTTCCTTATGAGAACCAGGGTTTTTTTTGTTGTTGTTGTTGATTTGACATCATGTCCAACACTTTAAGGACACTCAAAGCTCAGACAGGTTTACCAGGGACACTGAACCTACACAAGATGAGCTTTACAACAACATCACAAGGTGACACTGACAATCAAGGACGTGTCCTCCACTGTCAGTTGATCAGCTGTTAATAACTCTGTCAGCTGATGTGAAGTTCAGTCTACCATCCTGAAAACTCACCACTCTGAAAACACACAGAGGAGGTTGAGTTCAGTGACCGCTGGCTTTACGCTCCTGCACCACTGCAATTGTGACGCATCATTTGTGACGTTCTAACAACACTACTGCAACATTTCACTTAGAATCGTATAAGTTACGTTGCTGTTATGTTGCTGAAATGTTACAAGGTATTCTGTGGTGTGTCTGTTGCGATGTGTGCATACTGGCACCATTTAAAATAATGTGTTGGTGACGACAGTCTGGAACTTGACTTGGTAGGTTTCTCCAACATCACATGTTGGAAAACTTGCGTTGCAACTACTTTCCTGTTGTGACTTTGTTGAAGAAAGAAGAAAACCTCCATCATATTTGTAGATTTTTGTAAAGCGTTCGACGGGCCTCATGCAAGAACCACCGCGTACGACCGATTTAAGACAACTTGTCACATTCACCTGTTTACTCGTATTTTGAATTTTCTTTCAGATACAAACACAATTTACGAGTGGTGTCGTAGAGTCATGTGCATTATACTAATTCACACGTCTTGTGCACGTGCACTCAAATACACACAGGTGGATCGTTTATACAATTATTTGAAATTAGGAGTGTTTGTTAAAACTGACGTGGCGTGTTCGTACGAGTCCTTCATACAAAAAAATTTGAGAAATTTAAGATCAGATTACAAAAATGTTCTTGCACAAGGCCCACTGGCGTGAATAGGAAGGTGATACTCTTCTCGTTCTTCTCAGTTATAGAATACCAGAAGTGATTGTGAAAGAAACAGCAGTGATGTACGAGAACCCTACTTGTTCTGTCCAGAGTATTGATGGTCCCACCAAGGAATTTCCCACAACTACAGAGTGATACACTCGCTCCTGTTCTCTTTATTATAGTCGTCGACTATGTTCTCAGGAAATTGTTAGATACCAACAGCTCCAAAGGTCTCACAGTACACAGAAGATCTGATCATCATAGCCAGAGGAGGCTGACAGACCTCGAATACACAGACGACATCACACTGACAGACGAGCTCGTATCAGCTCAAGAGCTCTAATATCCCCTGATCAGTCAGCAGCCAAAGTGGGCCGAATGCTAAATGCCAAGAAGACAGAATCCCTGATTCTGAACAAAGAGCTGGATCATCCACCCATCTGCTCTGTGAACGGTGCTGACATCAGGAAATCGATGACCTCAAATACCGAGGGCCATATGAAGTCTGCTACAGAAAAGACGTGACATGTAAAAAGCAGGCGTGGAGTGTTTGTGATAAGTTACATCCAATATGCCAGTCAGACGTCTCAAGAGCGAACAAGATCAACTTTCTCAAAGCCTGTGTGGAGAGTATCCTCTTTACAGCACTGAAACATGGACAATGAATAAAGAGTGGAACATATACAAGACTCCTCATACGTGTCCAGAACCTCTCATGTGGAGCCATCACACAGAAACTCACATTTCTGGTTGCATCCCTCCCATCTCAGTTATTGTGGCACAAAGAGTTCACTTTGCTGCACACTGCTGCAGAGCAAAAGACCAGATAATCTCTAACATTCTGCTCTGGAGACTCGTCCTTCAAGAGGAAACAGGAACCGCTCACATTTCCAGATCTGCTGATGATGGACGACTTTGTGTTGGTGGGGTTACTGCTCCAAAATGGACAACGAAGAGAAACAAAAAGAAAAAGATGAGAATGTTGTTCTCCTTGAAGACTGTAGAAAACACAAATACAAAATGATTTAATCAAGCAGCCATAACAAATACGCACAAGAAGATGTGGTAAAAAGTAACAACCATGAAAGGAGACCAACATGGACAGGAGTCGACAAAAACTGGCGAGTTTCAATTTCTATGGAGTTGCTCGTGCAAAGTTGCTCATGTCCAGTTGGTTTTCTCTGTCCTGAAGTATGTGTCTTTGTGTCTCCTCCTTTTCAATCAGCATAAATCCAGCTACTGTCTGATGTTTCACAAATTAACTTTCAGACTTTTCAGTTTGATCCAAACCAAAATTACAGGTGTAGAACCTCCTCCGGATCTCCGTCTGGACCAAAAAGCTGGACTTTGGTCCGGTGAAAAGAGGTGGTCTCAGTCCAGATGAAACTGAACCATGGTTCAGTTTGTTTCTAGTGTAGGAAAACATTTTTGGATGGCTTGGACTTTCAGAACCAATTACAGGAAATTACGACAGGATATCACCAAGTCAAAGGAGCAGATGAGGACAGGAGGAGACCAGATGTTAAACTGACATCTGACTTTACAAATAGTCGACTGGAAAAAAACTGCACACTTACCAGTTGTCGTTGCACTTTGGTGCTACTGGAAGTAGCCATAATAATAATACCATGGTGACAACAATCTGTTTGTTCATCTCTCCTGCTAAACTGCTGCTGAAGTCAGGCTACCTGCCAAACTGCAGTCACACCAATGTCAGAGAGAACAATCAATGTCAAATGTCAGCAGATGCAGCTCATGTAGGAGACGACAGGACGCAATGTGAAACCAAATGTAAACAGTGTCTCAAAAAAGTGAAACCTGGTCCAGAATTTTCTGTTAAAGCACCCCGTGGAGCCGAGGGCAAACCCTGAGAGATTATAGGATTTTCCCTTACAACATCCAAAGGAATCCCTCATCTTTACCCTCAGCCTGAGTGGTTTTATGCAGCTGGGTTTTGGTCCTGAACAGGCGGGACTTTGGAGGGCGATTGCCAGGACCCTCCACTCTGCAGGGAGCTTGATCTGCTGCCCTCAGGCTGCCGTTTCAGACCACCTGTTCAGAGGACTAAAAGACTTCATTCCTCTGCCATCCAAAGTGTCATTGACATGCTTAACAGCAATTAGCACTCCTGCATTCCTTGCACCACTCTGGCACATTTGCACACTTCACAATTGCATATTTTTACTCGGCATGAATCCCCATTTCCCGGCACTCGTTCTGTGATTTACTGTTGATGATGTCGTTTTGTACTTTGTCTTTTTGTGACATATTTCCCTGCATGGGAGAATAAAGATGTTGAACCTTGAAGCACAAAGATAAGTAGACAGTTAATGCTATAAATTACGTTAATGATACCGTTGCAGTTTGAGCGTGTTCAGACCGGGTCATGACTGATTCCATGACTGCCACGGAGTGTGTTTTAAAGTCGACATGAAAAGTTTAAAATAGCACTTTTTAATGGGGACACAATTATCTCCACACCTGATGGATGTGTTATATACACTGTTGGCTGTTATTCATTGCCGGTTATGTAGACTATATATGGCAGGATTTCCTGAGGGGAAGAACTTCTGGCGAAGACGCTGATAATGGTACACCAGGTCTGATCTTGCTCATGATTGGGATAAATTGCACATTTGAGAAAAAACACAAAGTGGGTTGGAACGATCTGAAAGAGATCACTGACTCATATCACAACAATGAACACTAAATAAAGCCTATCCTCAGCTGAGATGTGCAGCTTCAGGGTGCTGGAAACAAACTGTATGAGGGGAAGACAGTTTCCCTCCAAAACACAATACTGTATGTGGAATTTCTTGAAAATTACGGTTTATAAGTTACAATTAGCATAATTAACAAGATTTCTGCAACTATTATCTTATAATATGTTCTAATATACCATTTGTAGACCCCTTTTCCGTTTCTTTGGGGAATTATGGATTTATTTCAACCAAACACCTGTTTGGAACATTCCACAGGTGAACAGGTGACAGTACCATGATTGGGTATTAAAGTGGCGTCCTGAAAAGGCTCAGTGGTTCCAGCAGTTTAAGAACGTTTGTCAATTTATAGATTTCACCATCTACAATCCATAATATCATGAAAAGATTCAGAGAATCCAGAGACTGAAAACCAACACTGAATGTCTGTGACCTTTGACCCCTCAGGCAGCACTGCATTAAAAACTGCATTAAAAAGCCACATCATTGTATAAAGGAGACTACATGGGCTCAGGAACACTTTGGAAAACCGTCGTCAGTAAACACAGTTTGTCTCTGCAGCTACAAATGTAAGTTAAGACTCGACCACGCAAAGAGAAAGACATATATCAACAACATCCAGAAACACTGCAGACTTCTCTGGACCCGAGCTCATCTGAGATGGACTGACGCAAAGAGGAAAAGTGAGCTGTTGTCTGACGAGTCCGCATTTCAGATTGTTTTCACAAATCATGGACGTCGTGTCCTCCAGGCTAAAGAGGAAAAGGACCATCCAGATTGTTACCAGCTCTAACTTCTAAAGACAGCAGCTGTGATGGTTTGGGGGGATTTGGAGCCACACATGATGTCGTCCCTGCTTATTTCAGTGAGATGATGCCAAGACACATTGTGTGCGAGTTCCACCAGTGTGTCTTTGTAGTAAAAGAGTTCAGGTACTAGACTGACCTGCCTGCAGTCCAGATCTGTCTTATGAAACTCAGAGACCCCGGCTGTTGAGCACCTGAAGTTGTGTATCAATCAGGAATGAGAAAGAATTTCACTTTAAAACTTCCAAATCATTGCATTCTGTTTTTAATTACAGTTTAAGGAACTCCCCACCTCTTTTTTGGAACTGGTGTTGCACATTTATTGATGTGTCAGAGGCTGGTGGGGCATTTAACGCCTCTGAGGAGAAGTCTTTGAGAATCAGATGAGAATTCTTGTGAAACAGCGGGCAGGCTGCCATGAAGTTGAGCAAAAAAATAAAATGAGCGTAGTCCTGAACCGCTTTACTGTCATCGATGTGTAGAGCATGTCCCAAAGGGCCAATCACTCTCAGTTAATTCCTGAGCTAATTACTGTGTATTATGAAAGAATCGAAACGTTGAGGAATGACGAGGACTAGTAGACACACGTACGACCGAGCCACTCACTCCTCTGAAATCTGCCTCCAGGTTTATCACCACCGAGACTTTCATCGCCACTTATTTCATCTATTGTTGCTGCTCAACATTTTTTTTTTTAATTAATTTTTTCATGAACAAAGAAAGGAGTGCTCTCGGGTGGAGATGGTCAACAAGCTCAGTCACGAGTGTCTGACAGGATGTACTGTTTCCATGAGGCTTTGTGTCAATGTGCTTATGTAATATTGCTCCAGTGCATCATATTATTATTCATGCTAATAAACATCAGGATTAAACTTGATCAAACAGGTCTGGATGAGCTTAACTCTCGCACTTCATTTTACAGTGTTTGTTTTGGAGCAAAAAGCCAAAGTTCCCCCCACAGGGCTCACTTAAGTATCATCTTAACGACAGACACGGAGAAAATATTGATGAAATGCCAGACTGTCATACTCCACAAAAAAACAAACAAACTAATACTTCACCTTCAAACGCCGGGAAAAGAAACCCGAGAACGATGACATCAACAGTCGCTTTATTCCCACGTAAATCAAAGCTGAAAGAACACCGCAGAGCGTGACTGCTTTCTTTTCATTCATGTTTATTAGTAGATTTGGGTACAAATGTCTGGCAGTACAAGCTTCAGTCACTGTGGGGACCTACTGTCAGTACCACACACAGACACACAAAATGACGTGATACATACCACACACACACACACACTGCCCTGCAGCTACAACCTGACATGAACACACACACTCTCTCACATTGTCTCTCTCTCTCTCACACACACACTCTCAGACACACTCAGCTGAAACACTCCATGCTGGCCTTGGCTCTCTCCATCTCGTGTAGGAAGTTGTAAAACTGAGGGAGTGTTAACTCTGGAAGAGACGTGGGAAGAAAACAGGAAACAGTTAGTAGATAAAGTGTCTGAGATTAACTCTGTACGACTGCATTACACTACAAAGAATCACTTTCACACTTTGGTATAAACCTGTGATATATCCTGTCTCATGACAGCTTTTTTCATTTGCTTTTCTTTTTAAAACAAAAGGCCCAAACACACTAAAAGCACAAAGTGACACGTGTCAATTGATGCAGGCATCAGAACCAGCAGCATGTATCTGTTTAATTGTATTTATCTGTATTATTTAACCACTGATCATTTATTTCTTTAAAGCTACAACAAGGAGTTTTTAAACTGGTTATGAAACAGTCTCGGTTTATTTCTGATGCCTCTATATGACCCACGTGAGTCGGGGGTCTGCAGCCTGCGGCTCTTCAGCAGCTCTCCAGTAGTTCGCTTTGGCTTTTTGGCTAAAATTACACGGAAATGAATATGTTTGTTTTAACATTTTAATTTTCATGTATCATTGCTGTAGGTCTACACAGCGAAAACACAAAGGTTGAGAAAACTAAAACTTGTAAGGTGACATACTGTCATAGATTTTTGAGCTTTGAGCTAAACTCAGATTTTTTATGTAGTCGTTTTACCCGACTATAAATCATTTGTTGAAATAATTCACTTTTCTTCTTTGGACAAACTTAAATCTTTCAGTTTTACAAACCCCCAAAAAGTTGTATTTAAAAAATCACTGAGTAAACCAATTTTTAAATTACATTATTTTGAGTTTCTAAAACTCAAAGATTGAAGTTGATTCAAGAAGGAAAGTAAATTATCAAAGCAAACCAAAGATGATAGGTTTCCAAAACTTTATGAAGTTTATTTCAAAGATCAAGAGTTTAAGTTGAGCTCAAAAATCTATCGTCGTATGTTGACTTGAAATGTTGAGTTGTCTCAACTGTTTTACAGTGTAAATTGATTTCTACATTCTTAAACTGTAAAAATTTGTCTGCCTCTACGCTAACAAATATTTTGTCAACAAAAATGTACATCATAGCCAACATCTACGGCTCGGTGCTTTTTCCTCTAAATTTTGACGGTGGCTCTGAGTTTCCGTAAGCTCGCTAAGGACACCAAATCAAAAAAAGAAAATCCTCAGAGAAAAGAGAGAAATTAAAAGTTGTGGCTCCAGACAGATTTTTTTTTTTGGCCAATAATGGACCCCTGACGTAAGTTTACGAGCCCATCAGTGAGAAGATCGGCTGTTCTTAATGTTTACGACTGGTTGGATTCTTCTTGAAATCAGATGAAATGAGCCTGTTTACATTTTCTTTTTCTTTTTCTTTATTTTTTGCTGTATTTTGTGCTTACTACGGTGGAAGCACCACCGCTTTTGTCCACAGGGGGGCTCCAAAAAAACAAAACAAAAATATGAATGTTTTCATAAAAAATTGAGGGAAAAATCATTTTTACAGGTCAGTCTATATAATGATAAATGATAAACTAAATGGTGCGTGACATTCATGTTTTTTTGTATTAGGCAGCCAGGATAACAGTTCATCATAGTTTATTAAAATACAGTGCAGACGTTACGTAGAGGATACGGGCGGATGCTATAATGCACATGTGTGTTTGTCACAGGGACTCCAGTCTGCAGCGTAGCAACAGAACTATACAGTGAAAAATCTTTTATTCCTTCTGCAATCACCACCCTGAGCAGTTTGAACTTTTAACTATTCATCATTGCAACTCACGATCAAAAAAATCTTTTATATCACGTCGATCACTCTCTCTCTCTCTCTGCTGCGAGTGCACATCACACTGATAAAATCTGGTCTGAGGTGCTGCTGCAGCCCCGTCAGCCCTTCTCACACCAGTGCCTTCTTTTATTCCTTTTCAATCTCTCCAAACCGGTACTGTGGCTGCAGAATCACTGTGACATCACTGTGACATCACTGGATGCAGGAAGAACAAGTTTTGCAGCAGGAGAACTCAGCATTTCTCAGTCAACGTAGCAGCACTGATAAATTTATTGCTTCAGTTGACACAGACATTTACCATCATCACTGACTGGACATTTACATGTGAAGTGATGAATTTTTCCCTTTAAGATCACAGAAATCCCCTCATTCTGGATATTAGTAATGTTGCACGTAGCTGCAGGCGATCATGAAAAGAGACTCCGCACACCTGTTTGTGGTTTCTTCTTTCTTTGAAATATTCCAGGCGTAAAAATGTGACACATTTTCCATCCTAAGACATCAGTCTGCTGCAGCTCTATCAGCTGTCACTCAAACTCCAAACAGGAACAGATCACTACAGGATTGATCATAAAGTCGAATTGGGCAGTTTGAGCCACCAGGCTGGGTCTTCTCTCGGGATAATGAAGATTTAACATGTATTTCTCTGGGATTTGTGCAGTTTTGTCATAAAAACAACTCGTCCTCAAAAGCTCTGGATCATTCTGTGTTTTTCTTTCCACTGCATGTGGCAGCATCTCACGATAACGCTGCTCGGAAATCCGTCTATTTGTAATTTGCAATGTAATTCTGCTCGTTGCTCCAGCATTAACATTTGTGAAGCTTTTCCAAAACGAGCAACGGGAGCAGCAGCAGCAGCTGAATGTCAGAAGAATGTGAGAGTAAATTATAGTCTCTGTGTCAGTGGGTCAAACCACCTTTCTCTCCACTGCTGCTGAAATCTGCATTCCTGCTGCTTCTAATTCACTCTCTGCTTGAGTTCAGCAACACGGCTACAGATAATCTCAGAAAACAAAATGTTTGGTTGGTTTAAAATATATGAACGACTTCAGTTTCATGCTGATAACTCCTGCGCCGTGTCGTCACTCACAACAGAATAAAGGAAGCGTGTTCAGTCAGTGCATCTGCAGCACTTCATTCAAATGTTCATTGATGCTGCTTCACTCATGTGGATCTGACAGCTTGAGATAAGATTAGGCCAGAGGTTTGTGCCAAACACAATAAATTATAATTAAACCTTTTTCGTGCACTTTGTTGCCAGTAACGGCACAGAGTCACTCACCCATGTAGACGTTCTCGGTGGAATTCCCCTTTCTGACCACCAGTTTCAACTGCAGGGGGACAAAGTTTGTGTTCAGCAAAACTGAACAAGGAACTCTGTGACTGTGTGTGTGTGTGTGTGTGTGTGTGTGTGTGGTCTGCCGAAGGCAGGGTTCACTGAGTTTTCATACCTGCAGGAAGATGTTGCCCACTTTCTGTACTTCACTGGTGCCGACAGTCACTGTGGGGGCAAGAAAATGAAATTACAAACAGGAACAAATCTTTGCTTGTTCAGCTTTCAGGGTTGTATTTCAAAATACTATCTTAGAAACTGATTGTTATACTGTATATGTAAAATAATCACTTTATGTTTGTTTTTTGGGAGTAAAATTTGCCGCATTTGGTGCCTTCAGTTCTGATCATGGTTCTGATTATTTTTATAACACCTTTCATGCAGGTTAGTGTCGTTCAAAGTGCTTCACAGATGACTGACAAGCCGATAATAAAACAGAACAAGTGTGGACCTTAATATGAAATAAAAACTGCAGATAAAAGATAAGCTCAGCCCAGCAGGTCGAGCTGTTTCAGCTCAAACTGCACAAAACTAGGAACGATAAATATTAATCGATAATTGATTAATTGCTTGTTAAGAATTGAATAGATCTACTATAAAATAAAGATCTGAAATATAACAGAGATTATTTTAATGAGTGCGCTCAAGTATATAAGTTTTATGTTTACGTCTTTATGTGTTTATATGTAACGCTGTCAGAAAATATACAATATTCTGCTGTGGAAAAAAAGCATTTGGTATTGTTTGGCTCAAGCAAACTGTCTGTTTTTAAAAAAAAAAAAAAAAAAGATAAACTGATTACTTGATCATTAAATTGACCTATGATCAATTAAGGAAAAGTACTTTTTACAATTTGCAAACCCAGTGCAAACTGTTGGGTAGTTTAATTCACCATTTTAAAAGCTCTCCATATGTTTTGTGTGCAAAAATATTAATTGTAAAAGTAACTACTAACTAAAGCAGTCAAATAAATGAGAGTACAATATTTCCCTTTGAAATTTGGTGGAATAGAAGAAAAAGTTGTCATATTGTTTGCTAGCTAAAAAGTTTTAAAAAATGTTATACTGTTTGCTAGCTAGGTAAAAAGTTTAAAAAAAAAGTAATATTGTTTGTTAGCTAGCTAAAAAGTTAGCATAGTTAGCCTGCTCATGATGCCTTGGCAAGAAGCTTGAATTGATTTATTTTTTATTTTTTTGGCCAAATTATCACCTGGAATGAAAGAAAGACGAGACGCATCATCAAACTCAGCTGAGTTGAGTTTGTCTCTCGACTTTCTTCGAGGAACTTGATTGATTTGCTCAATCCATCTCAAAAAGGAGGACATTTTAAAAGTTAATCCTCCTTGGGTGTCAGTTTCAAGTTAATATTGGATCACATTTTAAACTGGAGTTTAAAGTTTAGGGTAAAAACTAAACTGAGGTTTAAATTTAATCTGTTTTAAGTTTAAGCGTGAAAGTTAAGGTCAACATGATTTAAACCTAAACCATGATTTAAACAGGTTTAAATATTAATCATCGGGTATTGTCTGAGACGGGTCTGAGCAGTGGACATACTTGTCAGGTCGCCTCATTGTCAACATGCAGAGACACAGACTGTTTGCCCAGCCGAAGGTGTTTTACACGTCAATAACCGTACACTCAACTAAACTACAGACACTGCAGACACTCCCTGTCCACCCCCTCCATGAACTCCAGCACAGTGTCTTTTACTATGAAGAGCAGCTCACCAATAGCTTAACGTGATGCTAATCATCCTCCTGCCCGCTGTATTAGCATTTCTATGACCTGTGAGTCTTAAGCAGTCATTAGGCTGTATGAATAAACGAGGCCTGATAGAGACCCATCAGCTCCACACATCCGAGGCGTTTAAGTGAGACTAAAGCCAAAACAAAGAATTAGAGGACATAAGCTATGCTAATGACCGTGTAAGACCAGAGCCTGTGTGTTCATGAATATGTACTGTGAGTCTGAGAGGAGAGACGACTGCAGCCCTCCCCGTCTGTGTGTTCAAATATAGACTTAAAGTGAACCTATAATTTTGTAAAGAGCTAAATTTGCTTCTTTTTTTACCTCCAAACTTCCACTCCATGTCCACCAGCTGGTTCACCATCAGAGTCTGTCCCACAGCGAGCCTGGACAGCGCTGCGTAGTGCTCCGCCCACTGGAAAATACAGTTATACATGATACAGAGACAGCTGTGCTCAGGACATAACATCTGGTATGATAAGAACATATTGTAAAGGACAGACAGCAGCATAAGACACATTCATGCACTGGATCATCATCAGATTATAAATGATTAACTTCAGGGAATTTTCCCCTAAATTATCTACTATATTAGAGACATGTTTATGATTATTAATGACATTTTTTTGTTTTTAAATCAATGAAGGCGCCACAGAAGAAAAAAAAAGATCCTGCATGTCATTATAATGAGAAAGTTTCTTGAAATAATAACATAGCTAGACTAAATCCTTATTTTGAGAAAGTAAGTCATTACTTTAATAAAGTTTCTCATTATTTTGACAGTTTCTTGAAATAGTAACTTACTTATCTTGAAATGACGACTTACTGCCACAAAATAATGACATATTATGAGACAGTAAGTCATTGCTTTGAGAAATTATGTCAGTTTTCTCTGATACAAAGTCATTATTTTGACAAAGTTTCTAAGAAATAATGATGTAGCTAATCCAAGTCTTTATTATAAGAAAGTTTATTTTTATTTTGTGATACCATGTCATTACTTTGAGAAAGTTTCTCGAAACAATAACTTACTTATCTTAAAATAATGACTTAGTATCACAAAATAATGACATAGCCAGATTAAGTCTTTATTTTAAGAAAGTTTCTTTTATTTGCGTGATACCAGATCTTTATTATGAGATACTACGTCATTATTTTGCAACACCAAGTCTTAATTTTGAGAAAATGTCTCAAAATAATGACTTGCAGGATCTTTTTTCATCACTCTGGCTGCCACAGCAAATTCCTCCAGGCCCTCTTATTGATATTAACAAATCAGTAACATATAAGCATTTATTTGTGAAGTACTGAAACTAGAATTTAAAAAATATGAACGGAAAGGTACCTGCTGTGAAAAATGAGCCGCCTTGTCTTCATTTAGTCCTGAAGAATCAACAGATAAAGCAGGTTTGGTTTCATGTGTTAAATGTTCACAATGAGCAGAAAGTTGTGGGAATCAGGCGCCACCTTTGTTTGACTTTTCAACATGACGGGTCGTCATACAGAGAACTCTATCCAGCAGCTAGTCTCAACGCTGCTGCTAATGTGGGCTGTGTGGTGAAGGATTCGGATGTGTACCTAATGTCACGAGGTCTTCTTTGATCTGCTCGGCTGTCAGGTTTTTCTTCAGGGCTCCTGAGGAGACAACAGGGGAAATCACTGTCGGAGAGACAGAAACGTCCTGCAGCTGCAGCTTTTCTGTCACCTTAGAGCTGAACTTTCATGAGTATCAAGTTTAATGTTGTGGGAAAATTTAAATCTAGTGCTCAGTTTTGACTACAACAAGGAAAGGAAACATCCAGCTTCATACACCAGTAAAACACAGTAATGTGTTGTAGATTATATTACAATATATCAAAACCTCTGATTGGTTAAACTGGACTTTGAGAGCAGAAAATGTTCCAGCAATTATCCATAAATACTGGAAGCAGGGGGAAACAGCTAGCCTGGCTCAGTCCACAGGTAAAAAAAACACAGGAAAGGAAGAAACTATAAATAAATAAACTAGACTGAACTAGACACCTAAAAAAAATCTATATCAGTTTAAGTGTATGCTATGTTCAGAATATTTTACAGCTTTACCTTCACCTATCGCTCTCTCCAAACCAACCAAACTCCTTTGGCAAAAACATTCATTTTACCTCGCAGAACACGTGAGTTGCTGAACTTCCGCTGCTTTGATCTGTTAGTTTCTTTGCGTTATTGTGTGACTTTGGTATTTTAAAATGATAGGTCTGCTTCACCAAAGTCACACAATAACACAAACAAACTAACAGATCGAGGCGGCGGCAGACCAGCGACTCCTGTGCTCTGTGAGGTAAAATGACTGATTTCTCATATGGAGTTTGGTTGGTTTGGAGAGAGCGTTATTTGGCTTATAAAACATCAGTTTCCCGTCAGCATAGTCTGTCTGCTAGCAAAGTAAAACAGTGAAATATATTGTGTATTCTGTCCCTGTTAGATTTGATACTCCTTTAGATATGGATGAAATAATTATACCATCAGTATTGAATTAACATAAAAATATTCTCATCGGCAGAAAAGTGAATAAGGGTATTTCTCAAAATGTTGAACTATTCCTTTAATAATGATGATGTGTTTGTACACTGGACCAAACTTTAAAGTTCTTATCTCTTACTCTCTAAAATTATTCTCTCCATGTTCTGTACTGAATCTGACTGGTCCAGGTGAGTTCTCTGCTGGTTAACAAAATGTATTCTGGGTAATGTAGGAGAACGCTGACTGAAGTAGAAGTAGATAAAGCAGGCAGAGGGACACCTGGAGATAACTGCATTTATTATGTTTGTCTCAGTCTTGGTGAATGAAGCATGTGGTGTGTGTGTGTTTCCCACCCTGTGGCACCAGGAGGACGCTCTTCATCAGGTTCCTCAGAGGACCAGCACTCATCCCATGTTCTCCTGCAAACTCACTGAGCTGCTGCATGAACCTCTCCGTCTACACACACACACACAGAGAGAGAGAGAGAGAGAGAGAGAGAGAGAGAGAGAGAGAGAGAGAGAGAGAGAGACGCAAATGCATGCATTCATTTGCACACACACACAATAGGACAGGCAATGTTTTACCTCGGTTCAGTTATCAAGGCTAATCACTGAGTCCAAAGTCCCATTAACATCAAAATTGTGTGTGTGTGTGTGTGTGTGTGTGTGTGTGTGTGTGTGTGTGTTCACCTCTTTAGGCTCCAGCAAGAACTGGAACAGAATTTCAATCAGACGATGAAATTGCTGCACAAAATAAAAAAAAAATGAAAGTCTGTGTTAATGTCTGAAAAAATGTGGAGCTGCAGTCAGTTTGTTGGAGAAAAATAAACTTTGATCAACTCTTTAAATCAAGAAAAGACAGAAAAGTTTGACAGTGAGTGAAAATAGAGATGCAGAAGAATTTAGAGATGTACAGATACCATTTTGTCCTTTCAGATACGGATTCAGATGCCTGAACTCTGCCGCCCATAGTGGCACCAATCTGATGCATTTAAAATATATCATTGTCATTATTATTTATTCTCTTTTTTAAAAACAGCTGTGTACCACTAACCCTGTTTGGAAGTGATATGATTGTTATCATTGTTGTATGGCCTGACTCAGGTTTTTAAAAAAAAGCATACATGACCCTGCTGGGAAGTATCAGGCTCCTGTTTGCAGGGTAATAAATTACATGGTACCAGATGGGTGCACAGATAACTAATCCAGTATTTTAGGCTGCATTGGAGGCATTTCTGACACTGGTACTGGAACAGACACTGGGTGCAGGAGCAGTACTGTACGTGTGCTTTGTCCATATTAACAGGTTAGATCATCCACACAGCTG
>JAJHUR010079867.1:0-10201 GCA_027495735.1 Lutjanus campechanus | reverse complement strand
ATATATTAATAAGTACTGTTAGACATTATCAAAAAAATTCACTGACCTGAGAGATACAAGACACTCAGCAAGATCCTCTCCATCATCTTGCTGCTCTGTGTGGACTGTGTGTGTCAATGTGCACCACTGAGAGGAAACACTGCCTCTATATGTTCTGTTCTCACGCAAATCAAGCTAAATTTAACAAAAGGCTTCTTACATCTGATACTGGCAGGACACTGTACTGATGTACTTTATGCAAAAAGTGATGACAGACATATGAAAATGTTTGTCTCCACAACACAGTATCTGTTTGTACACAAAAGGGCCTTTTGGAGCCATTTTTTTCACACCTTTGTCATGAGCATGAGGTCAGTTCACATAAATGATCAAAAAAATATGTTTTTGAACATATGTTACCAAAAACACAAGGTTACATGTCTCTGAAGATTGAGGCACAGGAAACAGCACAATAAAGTGGTTGTATCACTCACAAAATAGTTTAATCAGTGTAAGAAATACTTTAAGTGGTATTTCAATGTACTTTAAAGAAGTGTACTTTGTTGTAGGTGTATTATAAACTGTACTGTCCTTTGAAAAAGGTATATTAAATTGCAAGTATTCTGCTGTTAAAGTTTCATCTGGAGCTATATCAGGTGCAGTGTGAGTTATGATTAAGATTGGCGGAGTGATATGTAAGATGTGAGATGCCACTTTTGTTGTCAGTATTCAGTTGTCCTACTTTTTTTTGGATATTAAAGAGGGTCGTGTTACACTGACGAAGTTGTCTCCATGCTCTTACTTTACCCACAGCCCTTTGATAGTTTAATCAAGTAACAAGTAAGGCTATAGGTAAAACATCCAAAAACCCTGCCTTACAACTATTACCCATCAAGCCCCCAATGTTATTTGGACATCATGGCTGTTAAAATCTGCTGTATTTGCATTCCACATTGGAAAATAGTCCCAAAAGTAATTCACCCTGTAGTAGACTGGTAATTAATTACTAAGGTTACTTTTTATCAGTTGGAATAAGACAAAAGTCCAGAGCACTCTGTTACTACAATAAGAACATATTAATGTTGCTTATATATTAGCAAGACTGTCACAATATTTTTTTAATGTGCTTTATAACACAAACAAGGTATACCATGATGTCATAAGAGGTTGTGTCACAGAGGGGAGATACATCCCCTCCCGATGGCTGCAGCAAGGACTACAACCCATCATGGATGGCATCCATTAAAGGACTACAAAACCCACAGCAGAGTTGTTTTTAATGGTTATTCACAGTGTGTCTGTGGAATATGGAACTACTCAAGGGAGAGACCAAGGCCCACATGTGTTCTTTTCCTGTTTATCTTTGGCTGCTCTGTATGATAAAGGCAAGAAAATAATTTAATTAACTGACTGGTGTGAAACTGTTTCATATTTAAATATCTTCTGGTTTTCCCTCTGATAAATCTAACTTAAATTATGTACATGACCATATTTCAGCCTGCATCAAGGTGTTATTAAAATATTATTTTGAAACTGACTGTCACTCAGACTCAGTCAGTCAACGCTTCAAACTGTCCAGTAAAGACTATAGGCTGTTTTTGTTTCAAATAATAATCATTATGAGGGAAATATAACAAATTGTTTGAAGTCTTGTCACTGAAAAGGATTTCATATTTGTTTCTTTTTTCTCAGAAAAATTAAAAAAGAAATTACCCCGGAGCACCTGCAATTATACCAACTGACATGTCATTGAACACAATGCTGCTCACCTTCTTCATCTGGGAGTAGGGCAGGTTCATTTGGGGGATGGGGAGACAGAGCTGCTGAGCCTGAAGCTGAATCTGCATCTGTGGGACCTGACACCAGGAGCAGCAAGGACAACTGATTTAGCATCAATAGTTTGCTGCAAGTTAGTCTGCATTGATTAAATGTCGGCTGAAGGAGGAGTGAAATGTGAACAGTAACAAATGTCACGGTAGCAACATTAGCCTATTTCACTGTGGCCAGAACTGATTAATTTCCACCACACACAGACTAAACCAACCTTTCTTTTTAAAGAATTGGGTGACATACAAACTTTCAGTTTTTGGAATATGAGACATGATGATGCTCCAGTGGCTCTCCTCACTCCAAATTCTCTGACAGCAAACACCTTAGAGCCAGGTTTGTGAGCAGGACCAAACCATTTCAAAATTTAATAATGAAAAAAATTCTTTAATATTCAGATATTTATTAGGGCCCCTGTCAGTCACTAACAGGAGCCAAAACTGTCAAGAAAACCACCTCGGTACTGTCATCAAACTGGCCTCTGTTCAGAGCTGGACCTGACCTTAATTCCTTTGTACCATTTTGCAAAGGGGCCCTCTTACCTGAATCATGAGTCATGTAAAACATTTCCTGATGCCTCACAGTCACACCTGACACCCAACTGCTCCCACTACAATCCTCCCTCTTTTGAACCAGTTGCCCAGTGGGCAGTAATGTTTCATATGTGATTTTAAATGTGTGTTTTCAATAAATGAATGCAAGTTTTAAATGTGAACCCCAGGAGGACCTGTTGTGCATCAGGGTACAGCTAATGCAGATTTCCACAAACAAATGTGTCCTCACTTATCTCTGGTGGAATCTAGCCATGAAGATGCAAATGGTTTTTGTTGGTTTTGTTGTTGTGTAATGATGAGCTATTCTAGTTCATCAATACACACAGGGTGAGAGTCAGGAATAAGAGAGAGTAACATGTAGCCATGTAAATATATTGTGGTTTCTGATGCAAAGACAGAGTGCAGAAAATGTCCATCTCTGTTTCATAAACAAAAGCTAGTGTATCCTGAGGTTTCATGCAGGATGAGAAACCAGAAAATAAAGACTGACCTTCATGAACTTTCATTCAGGCTCCACATGATTTGAACATAAACTGTAAAACAGCAAAAGACCAGTCTGAGATGAACACAGGCTTTGTTGCTGTCTACTATCATGACCTCTGTACGTTCATGTTGCAGTTTATGTGCAGTCTCCACATTATAAATGTAACCTGCTCCTGTGCACAAAAGACAGCACCACTCACTGATATTACAAAGCTGCACTAGAGCTGCTTCAGGTGAGATCAGGCAGTTTTTCACTGCCTCTCAAGTGACACAAAGCTTTTTAAATGATGACAGTCAAATAAATAATAGGTTATTATAGTGGGCTGACCAAGATAACAACATAAACTACCAGAATAATCATTCTGGCCATGATACACTGAAATGTCCAGTGTGCCACAAATGATGACAAAGAGATGAAAAAGGATCATATCTGTGTGTGCAAATGTTGCTCCTGTCAATGTGAACTCAGCCGTGGATCACCTTTCATTTCACCTATATGAATATGCAGGGATTTTAATCTATAATAATGCATCTTTTTGGTTTGCTGATAATATGTTTTTGTGTGTAAAATCAAAGTAATTAGTAACTTCAGTTGTTAAATAACTGTACTTAGTGGTTTCTCCTCTGTAATGTTGTGGAGCAGAAATCTTTACATGAAAACAGAATGTCTATTTGATGTCTGACACAAACAGGTGCATGTTACATCTCTGTATGTTGGAATAAACAATAATAAACCAGCCAAACTACCCTCCAAGCTGCTAAGTAGGCAAATGTTCAGTTGCATCAATTTCACTGAGTGCCTTCTCTTCTCCTTATTTTATTCTCCTTCTCTTCACTTGATTTTCTTCTCTCTCCTCCTCATCTGTATATAAAAGTGTAACAGTCACAAGGAATGTTTTTCTGCATTGAGTACTTTAACTTTTAATATTTTAAGAACATTTTTCTGATTATGGTTACATACTTTTACTTAAATAACATTTTCAATGCAGGACTTTTACTTGCAGAGTATTTTGGTATTAGTACTTTTACTTGAACAAAGTATCTGAATACTTCCACCCTGATCACAGCTGCCATGCTCTCTCTCCTGCCTCAGATATTCACTGAGTGAATGTCATGAATAATGACTGACACAAACAGTCAGATGCTACCTGGAGTGCACACACACCACAGTAGCTCTCTCTCCAGGTGAAAGTTTCAGATATTTAAGTATGACTGCAAAGACTATTAACCAGGAAATGCACAGGCTATTTATTTGTTTCTGCTGCCTCACTCAAGAGTTCCCTCATACTGATGACACTATTTTTCACTACACTTACTTGATAAGATTAATTTGGCACTATTGCCTGATATGGCTGGCTATTGAGACGTCAACAACTTAATTTTTACCTTTTTTTTAACCTGTCTGTTACCTATTAAGGCTGCAGGTCAGGGAGACGTGGATGTGGCTCTGCAGGGGTGGGACTTGTGGGCTCACACACAGGGTCTCACAGAAGTTAAACTCAAATGCAGTTGTGGGAATTAAGTCACATGTTTTTAACTGGGAATTAATGTTATGAGACAAATTTAAAGACTAAAACATAAAATTAGAAAAAGAAATAGGGAAAAACGTATCTTGCAAAAAGGGCACTTATCAGAGGCCAAAAGGGCCGGAGCTTGAGCACCATCTAAAGTCTGTATGTTAATGTGCCTGTCAATCATATGTTTTGTGTGTAAAATCAAAGTAACCAGTCACTTTAGCTGTAACATAACTGCAGTTCATAGTTTTACTCTGAAATGTAGTGGAATAGAAATCTTAACATGATGCAGAATGTCTATTTGATGTCTGACACAATCAGGTGCATGTTACATTTCCTCTGTTGGGCTAAATGACAACAAAATAGTAACATTTCTCCACATGTGATATAACGTTAAAAGCAAATAGATGTTTTAAATATAATCATGTAATGTAGCTGAAAATGTGTCAGTTTTTCCCACATTGGTATAGAAATGTCAAAGTCTGCAGACCTGTATGACCTTTGAGACCCAGGAGGAGCTGTAGCTCCCTCTATAGGTCAATCCCATTATAACACTGAACAATGACGATACTGATGATGATGATGATGATGATGATGATGATGATGATGATGATGAAGTCTTAAGACCAACCAACCAGTTTGCACATTTATCAGAAGACTCATTAACTTTGAATAGAGGTTAATCTATACATGATATCATTGATCCACTGGTCTGTAGATCTAATGTGTCATGACTGTACAGACATGAAAATACTCCACTACAAGTTAAAGTCCTGCTGTCAGAACCTTTTGTAAGTAAAAATAAGTATTATCAGTAAAATATACTTAAAGCATGACAAGTAAAAGTATTGATTATGCAGTAAAATATTAACTGTCAGTGTTAAATATGATGGTTTGGATGAATATTACTGTCATGCAAACACAAGAGGGCAGTGTTAAACTTTGATGCCCACACTCAGTGACTGAAAGAGTTTATGTGCAGTTTGAAACACAGGATGTGTTCACACTCATTATTCCTCATAGATCATCTCACCTCTTGCATATTCTTCAAGTCTTGTATTAAGGTTTGTATTGTTGTGTGTAAATGTAGTTTTATCAGACTGGTTCACAAACTGAAAACTGGAAGCCACATGTCATTTCTATGTTTTATTTTGAAGAAAATGATGTTTCATTAACACACTTCACACAGTAATATTGGTGATGAGGGACAAAACTCCTCTATGACCCCCCCACTTGTATCTAAGAAAAGCTGAGCCCCCACCAGCCTGAACACATGCATACAAATCAGAAGAATAATTATTCATGCCAAAGCTCTAATTTAACATCAGTTATAATTGTTTCCATTCTTAGAAACTTTACCTTGTATGTCTCTTGTATAAACTCAACATTTTGTCTTTTAACAATCCAACACAGTAACATTATGCACACTTGACATTACTAAAAAGTGAAGACAGATATTTATCAGTATCTTAGTTCTATATAAACAACAGTTCAACTAACAGTTTTGTATAAATGGTGATTTTAGTTAACATGTACAAACCTCATTTTGACAACCTCAGAGCAAACAAACCTTGGAGACCCCCTGGGATCTTTGCCGCCCCCCTGAGGGGGCCCCAGACCCCAGGTTGTGAACCGCTGGTCTGCAGGATGTATTCAGGGTTCTGGTTAAGCCTTCAGTGATAATAGTGTACTGTATGTATCAGCAGACAGAGAATCAACACTCACCATGGATTACAGATAAACACAAGAACAGCTGGATTTAAAGGGACTGTAGAGCAACAATAAATGTGAGTTCTGAGTTTGTCAAACCACAGAAACATGTTATTAAACACCCAGCCAAATCTGACGGATTAAAAAATGATTAAATGTGTCAAATTAGGTCTCAAAATCATTAGAAAATCAGATGGTGTTGTTTGCATGTCGATTTGTGGGGTTTATATAGTTTTGGGGGAACGATGGTTCAGGTCCACCCAAAAAATCCTGAACACAGAAATCGTGAAAAAAGTTCACTGGTCTAACTTCAGAGTTCAGTACTACATAGTTCTCAGTGTTTTAACATATTTTCACCAACTATATTCTAACATGTATAATGAAAAAAAAATCTTTTTCTTTCTTTACAGTCCCTTTAAATTTCAGAACTCAGTCTTCTTTCTCTTTTTCTTCTGAGAAGTTTTTTCCTCCTTGTGGAAGACTTTCCCATCAGGCTGCTTCCTCCACTTCAGGGTGACTCCACTCACTCCTTTCTCCTTCAGTCTGTCCTCAAACTGCATGGGAAACACGAGTGGCAGCCATTTTTAAACATTTGCTCAAATCTACATAGTTTGTTGGAAGCAGATTTTCATTTTGCTTCACAGAGAAAACACAGCAATATAAACAGCAAAATAAAAAATGGGTTCAGAAATGAAAGTTTTTCAGGGTGGATTTTGGAGCCTCACCTTTTTCAGGATGTCTGCTTGCACAGCAGGGTCATTCAGGTCCACAGAGGAGTCTCTTCTTATCTTCACCTTAAATATCTGCCTCTTGACTGGTGCACAAACAAGAAAAACTTGCAGTGGAATTACCTTTGTGATGCCAAACTCATAAATGTAAATGAGCACCATGTTTGAGTGCAGTTTAACATCAGTTATTCTAATGTAAAGCAGTTTTCATTCTCTTCCACTGAAGGACAGTAAACTACTCACCAGGAGGTGGAGGGACGCTGTAGCAGACGAACGGTAATTCACGTTCACAGGAACCTAACGTCCAATATCCTGAGAAAGCTGAGACAGCACACATCACACTCATCGAGCCAACTGATTTAGAACCTCCATACCAGTATCTGAAAGAGGAGTCACTCCCATCAGACCAGTTAACATGAGGATCTCTGAACAAACCAATCCATACATAGTTTGAAGGCAACATATTATTGATGCCCTGGTCCTGAGTGTCGTTCGTCACAGTGGCCAGGTCTCTGAAGTTCTCCCTGCAGTACCTCTGAGCATTGGACCAGTTCATTCCTTGATTCACAAAAATAAACTGCGGATTCTCTTGTGTTCCTGCAGGTCATGAAAACAAGGATTTATTGAGTTGACACATCAGATTTAAAAGTAGTTATTAACAGGGGAGAAATGATACTTTGCTGCATGCTTACCATTATTGCAGACGAATGGATACTCTACGTGGCATTGACCATTCTCCCATGGATAACCTTTTGCCATCACAACACATATGTAATCAGAATTGTCGTAAAAATAAGGATAACTTGTTGCCCAGTTCTTATATTCAGCTCCTCTCCCTGTGTAGCCATCTGACCACCTCCAGTTCATTTCAATGTACAGGCCGATCCAGACCTCAGAGCTGTGACCAGCAGATGAAACTGTGCTGATAAGTTGGTTCATTTCTTCAGTGTTTTCGATGGTGGCCAGGTCTGTGTATTTCTCTCTGCAGTAGGTCTGAGCTTCAGTCCAATTCATTCTCTCAGAAACAAAGTGGTACTGATGGAGGAGGCATGTGGAGAAGATGACCCACCCTGAGGACGACAAAGTTTGTTCAAATATGAGGAGGCTTTAATGAATTTTTTGGTAACACTTTTGATTACAACTTGCAACATTCTGTGTTATTACTCCAGAGTTAAGATGTAATTTTTTTAATGAGGCTGAAGCTGCACAGAACCTATGAATACCTATATGTAGGAAGTAGATAACAAGGTGGAATAATTAGGGGGCCAAGCCCGCGGGGCCTGGGGGACGCGTATGCACAAGCATATGTGTTTCCCACCGCTAAAAGTGGTGCTGCAGCCTAAACCGTGCAAGGGAGGGCGGTGCAATTTGGAGGGCTGGTCCAGACCCCTGCACGTACCTCAGATGCAAAAATGGACATGTGTCCACCAGCAGGGGGCGCTATAACCAAGGGAAACACCTTTTTGCCTATAACTCCCACACCGTATGTCGCACATTCAAACGCCTCATATCCAAAGATTCCCTGAATTAGCCTGAATCAGCTGGGCTAGGCCACGCCCATTTACGCCTATAATATTTTTCCGCAAAATCGTGAAAACTGGAAAACCTACTTTTTCGAACTCCTGCTAGGAATTTTGTTGAATCAATGTGAAATTTGGCACGGACAGTCTTCCGCTGGACCTGATCTAAAGTTATCAAAAGAATTTTGTTTGGTCAAAATATGCGCAAATTATTAATGAATACATTTTTCTAGCTAGCTATAAAAACGCGAACAGTTGCATATCTCGGTGAAATTGAATCCTAATGACACCAAATCTGAGGTCCAAGGTTGGCATGTGACTCTGGGGCTATGACCCAAATTTGGCTAATGTTGGCCACTAGGGGGCGCTGCAAATATGGGAACGTTATATCTCTTAAACAGAAACACAGATTTTTACAAAATTTGGTGGGTATGATGCTGGCTCACTCCTGAGGCGATCTCTTAAAGGTAATAACGACTGGTCAAAGTGGGCGTGGCTTATTACGAGATAAACAACAAACATTTATTTCAGCTTAAGTATTATGCTGAGGGCTGTGAAATTTACAGGGTATATATAGACTAGCACACCGACTACCCCTACCAAAAACTGTGCAACTCCTCCACTAGGTGGCGCTGTAACGGACGAAAACGCATTTTGGCCTGTGACTTCCACATTTCAAATCGCATCTTCACGAACTTTATATCCACATCTTGCTTGACTAGAGCCGCTTCTTCTGACATAGGCCACGCCCACTCCCACTGCATATTTCTTTTTGTAGGTCGCTACACATCAAAAACCTACTTTTTCGAACTCCTCCTACGGTTTAAGCTCCATCTGCATGAAACTTTGCATATACAATCTCCAGACTTTCCTGATCAAAAGTTATCAAAACAATTTTGCTACTCCAAAAATTGCGGCACTTATAAATAAACATTTTTTTCCGCTAGCTAAAAACCACATACTGTTGCATATTTTTGTCAAAGTAAAAGCTATCAACATCAAACTCAATTCACTTGTTTCAGCGGTCAACCAGAGACTCTGTGCCAAATTTGACGCAAATTAGCTGATCGGGGCCCTATAAACAGAGAAACAAAAAGTGACATGAAAGTTGATCAGATTCGCACGAAATTTGGTGAGCATGATCTGGAGTCACTCCCGAGGCCAGCCGTAAAGTTTAGTCATGTTTGGTCAAAGTGGGCGTGGCTTATTACAAAAAACATTTTCAGCCTTTCACACTTCCAGTGCTCTTCCCATTACAATCAAGCAGCGATGAACGGGCCCTCGTGGCCTGAGCGTGTCGCCATGCAGGCGATCCAGATTTATGATCAGATTTATTTGCGTTCCGTGGGCTCCGCGAGAGCTGGGGTCCGAGTCGCGCATGGAGGCTTGGCCCCCGTTCATAACTGCTTGCAGTTCTAGTTTGATTTGATTTGATTTATTTATTTATTTCGAACATTTAAAAAAAATATATCTTGTTGGAAAAAACCCATACAGAACAGAGACAAAGCAGTTAATAATATACAAACTTACAATGAGAAACATAAATTAATATTTCCTGTCCGAAAAGGAGTAGGAAGAAGCAACATGCTTGTCAAGTCCTACCCCTGCTCTCACACTATACTAATCTATCACTAAACAAACTGTTTCATACAAACCCGCTCCTCTCCATCAATCAACTCCACATTTACATCACTTCACTTCTTTATACTTTATAGCCAATATTACACCACACATAATACAAATATGAAAATACAAGATGATAAAAAACAAAACAAAACAGTATCACCCTGAGTGTGTTTTACCTTCTCTCTAATCATTTTTGAACCTTACGAAAAAACTTTCTTTGTACCTCTTTTTAAACTGTCGGATATCTTTACTTTTTTTTT
>JAJHUR010079865.1:0-18681 GCA_027495735.1 Lutjanus campechanus | reverse complement strand
AAGAGACCCACACCACTCTGCGTCCAGACTGCCAATGAATCGTTCATGCGCAACGCCGCCGCTGATTTAGTTTAGTTTTCTTAAGTTTGGTTTAGTTTCTAACCTTATGTTGAATTTAGGAGCCTACAACAAGTCACAGTAAAACATGAACATTTTTTGCCATAACTTTAACATTTTAAACAATTTTTTGTATAGACGGTTTCATGAAATGAGATATTAACCCTCCGATGTGTTTCAAATAACTTATTCCTCTCTCCTACAGCGTCAATTACAATTACATGCAAATGGTCAATTATGCAAATTAGGCGATTGCGTTATTTGGCGACTTCTAGCGACTTTTAGGACAGCCAATAGCTACTTTCCTTACTGAAGAGTTGGCAACGCTGAAGAGATTTGTGAATGTTGTTCACTGCTGTTAAGAATAAATCTTTTATTAAGGAATATGATTTGCATTTTTTCTTTCATAAGAAAGACAGCATTTTCGTAGAAAGGAACCTATTGATTCAGAGGGAAATTCAGCTTCTCAGAAAAAATTGCCGCTTATCAATTAATCGATCATCGATCGATAAGATGAAACAACTATCGATTAATTAATTACTCGATAATTTGCATCCCTAGTGGGAAGACAACTTGCTTCAACCACAGGTTATATATTAAATAGGATTTCAGCTTATTTAATAGACTATCTATGTCAGTCCTACATATTGCTCCTTTAAAAGTGAAAATGAATAAAAACCCTGGAATGGAATTTTAACCAAAACTGTAGAACAAGTTGTCTTCCTGGGCTGAATGGTGACCAGTTTTCAAATGCAAAAAAACATAAAATGCCTCCATATTGCTCATCTGGTGTAATCAAAGCAACCGTTCACATGTGCATGCACGCCATCTGAACTGGGTGTGTGTGGTGTGACAGCGTGCATGTGCAAGTGAACAGCATTTTGTAGCTTGAGAAAAAAGCTACAACAAAACAAAAAAAAAAATCTAATGTATATTATGATCATGTGATTTGACCCAAAGCAGCAAAAAAAAACTTGAGGTAGTTTGTTTTCTCAGCTGGTTAAGAATTAATCTCAGTATTTCTGAATGACATCTATCAGTGTCAATGACTGTTGAAAGCAGAGCAATACAAAAACAAATTCTTTCATGGTGCCCTTGAGCGAGTCAGTTAACCCCCCACTGTGAGAGAGGAACTGAGAGCAGTTTTTACAAATACTGTGCTTACTCTGAGAGCAAATATTCTTCTTTTTCAACTTCCTGAGAGCCCAGCAGGGACAGAATAAGTTAAAGAAAGATGATATTTTACAGCAGCAGCAAAATAATGCAGCACAAACTGAGCACAAGATATATGCTGGTAAGAAGATAAAGAAGATCATCACCGTGATTACTGAGGTGAATTTGAATGGTGATGCGTTCACTTACTGATGCACATTCTGTACTGAATTTACACTTTGACCCCACTCCACCAGCGTTTGGCCCTGCCCCGGTCCTGAAAACTGGTCCAAAGCTCTTGTGCTAGCAGTGTAAACACCAACACTCCTTCAGTGCTCTGAGTTAAAAGTCCAGTACTTTGCTGTCCACCAGGAAACTAAATCACTGAGTTGAGGCAGAGCAGCTGGAGGAGAACACAGGGAAAACCAGAAAACATTTTATCCATAAAATATGATCCAGTTTCACCAACATCAGTGACATAGCTGGTGGTGTGTGACTTAGACTTGGTTGCATCAACAAAAGATTAATTTAATTTAATTTAATTTAATTTAATTAACTAAGAATAGTTCTAATTAGAGTTTAGCAAAAGCTTTAAAGTGAGTAAATCCAGATTTTAAAATTAAGCAGAACTCTTTTGTGCAATTAAAAACTAATCTCTGTTTAGTAAATCCAAGATGATGCAAACCAAAATCGAATGGAGTTTAATCAATATGGAGATGCTTCTGTACCCAAACTAAAATTAAAGACTTAGTAAGTATAAAACAAGGGGGGAAAAACATTTTGGCTATGCTGTATTCCTTAACAAAATGTTGCATTGTTTGCTTGCTATCTAAAAAGTTAACAAAACATTAGTTTACTGGTTACCTAAAATTTAGCAATATGTTACATTGATTGCATTGTATCTACAAACTAACTCAAAGCTAACTCATATTGGCTCAGTCGAGTCTCCTCCTTTGAGAAAAACTTGTAAGTCGAATTAATGGAGCAATATAGCTGTATATAATATAGCCCTAAGTGCACATTTAGGGTTTAAAGAAAGGTTTACATTTTATCTTTCTTAATTTTAAGTTAGTTTAAAATGTTGGTGCAACATAATAGCATAAAGTTAAATCGTGATTTAATTGGGATGAAAAATAAGTCCTCATTGGTGCAACCCAGCCTTATAGTGTCGTAAAGCATTATGCAGTCTTGACCTGCCAACTGAAGTTACACAGTGTGAGAAAACAGGCGTATGGGGTGCAAAATGGGAATGACAGAGGCACCATTCACCCAGTTTCAAATCAGAATAGGATCAACATGATTTTGTAGCTTATTTTTAGGTTGAATAGGAACAATGTTGCTTTAAGTTCAGGTGTACAATGATCTCCACCCTTGACATGAGTTGGTATATTTTATTAATGTTTTCTCTTACAGATCGAGGGCCCATCTGGCCTCAACAGATCTCACAGATCGATTTATTTTGGGGGGCAACGTAGGAGTTTTTCAAGCCTTAGTTTTGTGCAGTTGGTTTAATTGAAAGATTTTAGACATCAGCTGATATTTTCCCACTTTTACCAAAGCACTGTGTCCATATTTACTCCTGTATGTGTGACAGGTGTGTCAGAGGAGAGCAGAACTTTGACCACAGCAACCCGACCAACAACAACTGCTCTGTCAGAGATTGACACAAGGCAAATTATGAATTCAGTGAAAACTTTCTCAAAACAAGTCTTCAGTCCATGCCTCAGTGTTGAGCCATACAGTCAGACTGCACCAGAGCTGTGGAGGGTGAATAATAACATGTCAAACTCTATCCCTCATAGTAACAACAAACCGGGGTGAAAAGTTAAACACAATTCCCTTGTGTCGACTTTTTAAAAGCATTTCCATTTTCCACCAAACACTGAGTCATCTCAACATTCACATGCAACACTGCAGTGGTTTAATTAAACATTTATTAAGTGATTGTCTGCTGTGCCTGTGGTTCAGCAGCATTTGGCTGCAGCCCCTGTGGCCCGCACTAATCCTCAGTATTTTGTGCTGAGAGATAACAAGAGGGTGACAGGACTGAGAAAAGGAGAGGGAGGAAAAATGGGCTGCGGCTTTCCCTGCAAACAAACAAGACTGAGAGGTGAAAGCTGTGATCCATCCATCTGTCTTTCTCCCCCTTTTCTCTCTCTCTACTTTCCTTGCTCTCTGCCTCCGTCTCTCATCCAAATGTTTCTTTTTTCCTCTCTCCCACCTTCTGTCTTTCTCTTCTTCATCTCTCTCTTCCTCACTAATGAGAGCCGGTGGGGTTTCTCAGTAGCCTAACAACCAGCATGTTTGTCTCTGCCCAGACACCAGGGGCCCACAGCTTACTGCTCCCCCATCGCCTAAGTAAATAGACAAATAAATACAAAACTCACAGGGCTGCCAGAATATTCTTGCAGGTCCATGCTGCACTGAGAATATCACATGATGAAAAATGCATGAAGCAGGAACAGTGGCGGGGCCAGAGGGGTGGCCAGAGGTGGCACAGGCCTGCTCCCTGGAATCTGAGTTGCCCCTTAATGCTGCCCCCAACCCCCCGACCCCCTACAGAGTGAGAATATGATAGATAGTGGGCTTGTTAGTGTCATGGATTACTGAATGGGTACTGGATGTTGGAAAAGTCATTAAAAAGACTGCAAAGAGACACAAAATGACCACAAAGAGATGCAAAATGGCTATAAAGAGACACAAAAAGACAAGGATGCAAAACTACCAATGACAATGACCACAAAGGGTACAAGCCCAGGGTCTCTTGGACTAGTGCCTCTGCATACAGTGATTGTTAACATAATTTGTTAAAAACTAATTAAAATGACCACAAAGAGATGCAAAACAAGCAGAAAATGATGCTAAATTACCTTAAGTAGATGGAAAGCAGCTACAAAGAGATGCAAAACGACTTCAAAGAGAGGCAGAAAAACTACAGGCCCAAGTGTCCCTGAATCAATACCTCTGTATGAAGTGCTGGAAAGTCAAACAAACAACTACAAGACACAAATCAACCACAAAAAGATGCAAAACAACCACAAAAAGACGTAATAACACAGAAATGATGAAAAACTACCCCAAAGAGACACGCTGAAAAAAAGACATGCAAAATGGCTACAATGGAATGCAAAACAATAACAGAGACACAAAATGGTTTCAAAAAGATGCAAAACTAACTCAACGACCACAAAGGAATACAAGGCAATGGGCCCCTGAATCAGTGCCTTTGTATGAAGTGTTGACAAGTCAATCAACAAAGAGACAAAAAACAACCACAACAAACCACAAAGAGTACGGGTGCACGGGGGCCCTGAATCAGTGCCTCTGTATGAAGTGACTCTTAACTTTTCTTATCGGAAAGTCAAACAACTCAAAGAGGCACAAAACAACCACAAAAATATGAAAAACTACCCCAAGAGCCACGAAGCGTACAGCCCCAGGGCCCCTGAATCAGGACCTCTAAATGACATGTCTTTCAACATTTCTTGTTGAAAAGTCAGATAAATAACTACAGTACAAAGAGCAACAAAACCACAAAGGCCAAAAAATGACCAAGAGATGCAAAACAAACACAAAGAGACAACAAACAATCACAAAGAGTAGCGAGACATCTCATTCTTGCCACCATTTCTAAAGCTGCCCCTGAGCAGGAATCAGAGGTGCATCAGAATATTAAAACGAGCTGCATCTCTCACTATAATGATGCAGTAATTAGTGCACAGAGATAATAGTGTTCTGCACAGTTAGTGTTATCACTTGATCATTTGTCTGACATTTTATGAAAGCCATTGTTAGAAGTTGTTCCAGGTAAAGTGTCATTTTCTTATCAGGCTGTACATTGCAGGGAGAGTCTTTATCTTTATTACAGGGAGAAAAACAGGTAGAAGAGAATTACCTGCGTCTAATTACTGAGGCGGAGTAAATCAATCTTTACGCTGCTCCATTATTACAACCTGCCACTGCTATGAAACGTAATATCTCATACAGTATGAGTTGTGACATTTCTGGGGTGCTGGTGTTATTATTATTAGAGCCTCTCTGGAATTAATCAGTATGGATGTGACGTGCATGAGAAACCTGTAAACAGCTACACTTTCCATACAGCTTTTTCCATCAGTTTTCATCTCATTGTATTGGTTTTATAAATGAGACACTGATTTCAGAGACTTAAACCTGCCATTCTTTTTTTTTTTTTTATTTGAAATCACATCACTAACAGCTCATAATCTGAGCAGTTTCTTATGCTTCGTGAGACATTAACACAGTGTATGTAATCAACTTAAATGCGTTTTGAATGGTGAGGCTGCCATCTAGTGGCATCAACTCAAACCAGCCACAGGAGCCAATTAGACTGGATTTTGTAGAGAGAATCCCTACATAGTGAGATATATACTTTTTATATTGTACATTTGTATATGTAAAAGTCTACTACACGGATAAACAATGTCCTGCGTGATCTTCAGTTTTTTTTTTAAGTTGCATCATATTATTGTTTACAACCTAATTCTGAGGAGCATATCTATTTTTTGTATGTAAATCTACATTTGCAAATAAAGTCAAATTAAGCATTTCTCTAGTCATTCTGGAGTTTGTGATCTACTGGAGTTTCAAATGTCTTTTTTTTAAATCGAAACCTACTTATTTTTTCAGTTTTCATACAACATAGCTGAACTTTGTTTTTGTAAATGTGCTAGTGTCATTTTAAGTTAAACTTACTAAAAAGTTGCAAAAGGACTCGCACACACTGTCCAACTTGCAATATAAAATTTATTTGCAACGTTTTGGGACTAGACCAGTCTAGTCCCAAAACAATGCACCTGTCTTGTTTCAATAGATGTGCGAAGGGTTTTCCTTTGTTCTAAGTTAAACTTACTCCCATTTTCTGGACAGTTCACCCCAAAATCAAAAATTCATATTTTTCCACTTACCTGCAGTTATCCATCTAGTTTGGCAGTAGAGATTTCTGCCTTCTCTTCTCTTGGTGCTCTCTTCTCCCTGTGCTGTGACCTTGTCATGGGAGGAGGCACAACATGCTGCCAAGGACCAAACACAATGGAAAGAAGCCTCATTGAAGCCTTATGTCCTGCAGGGGATGAAGAAGAGTAAGTAAGTAAGATGGCACTCTGCTTGTGCTGCTCTAAAATATACATTTGAAAAAACTCAACAGAAACTATGACCTTGTTACTCAAGATGATCCACAAACCTTGTTGTGAGCAGTTTCACGTACAGTAGGAACTATTTTCTTTCTACAATGCACCAACCGTATCACCACGCAGAAGGAAGTGTGCATCTACTCATGGACGAGAGGCTTGTGTTTGTAACAGCGCAGGATGTAAATATTAAAAATGTCCTCCTCAGCTGAGCTATAATATCTGGTCCTAGAGTAGATGCACACATCCTTTTGTGCTGTGATTAAGTTGGCAATTGTACTTTGTTAAAAGAAAATAGTTTCTGCATAAAACTGCTCACTATGGGAAAACTGCAATTAGTATCATTGGTGGCACCTGTGTTCACTCTACTATTCCATGTCTATACAGCTGCCATGAAAAACATCTATTGTTCTCCTTAGTCATAGTCTTGGTCCTCTACCTGTCCCTGCAGAGGTGGCATCCACTGCTCTCCAGCACAGGGGAGCTCACCTTTGGCCCCTCTGTTGCTAAAGCTTTGATTGCTAATTGAAAAGCAACAGGTGTTTGCATGTTTAGCATTCAGAATATCAGTGTTTTTCATGTGAACACAAGAGATTTCATCAGTGAAGGCTGTGCCAAATGTAGAGAATTGTGCAGTGTTTTGTAAAAGCTTTGCTTTAGAACTGCAAAATGAGAGAAAAGCAGGGCGTGTTTGTATTTGTGCACTGAACAGCTTTAGCACAAAAACAAGCAGAATCACAGTTGAGGGAAACGTTTATTGCTAACCAAGATATAACAAATAAATTACATTAATATACACACATACAGTTGTGCAACAGAAAGCATCTCTTGGGATCAGAGCTGTCCCCACAACACAAAGACGAGACCTTTTAACAAGCTGTTCAGGATATGGATCAGGTTTTGAGCTGTTTTTAAGATCTTAGTCTGTAAGACTTTTGATTTAAACCCTATGATCACAATATAGGCTTGTAAGTACTGACTTTGGATTTGTTTTGCATAAAAATGTCAGTCAATACATTTATTAGTTATCAGTCATTTAAATCGGGTGCAGCCTCAGAATCAGATAAGATTCAACATGGGATTTACAGTATTTAACTTCTGTAACAATGTCAACACTGAACAGTTATCTAACAACAGATAAAATGTGTAAGACAAGAATGCGGCAACATAAAGATCAGTTATTCCTGAAAGAAAATAAAGTTAAAAAGAGTTCCAACCAAATTAGAAGACATAAAAAAGACCCTTAAGAAACATCAACAGAGTGGAAATATTAAATGAATTTACACACAGTGTGTCTGCTCACAGCTGCATAACAAAGCTGGACTGAGTAACATGGATTTAAATAAATAATGTAGCTGAGAATGTGGCTAAGATGTTAAATATACTTGGCAAGAGACGATGACACCGTTTTACCTCCAGCTAAAACAAGACACTGCCCCTTCATCTAATTCCTTCCTAAAACACTGTCCATCTGTCCTGTAAACTGTTACTTTAATGCTGTGACATAAATAAAACCAGCTTTGTTTGCAGCATGTCCTGCATCGCATCTCCAGTTGTAAGTAATATTAGAATAGTGTTGGTACGAGTGCTTGAGCTTTTCAAAACTTATTTTATTTGAAACAGTCTGTGCATGAAAAGGTTAATAACCTTCAAAGAAATGTGAAAAACAAAGAGTTGTGACGTTTTTAAACCAAATGACAAACAGTCAAGAGTCTTGAGCCACAAAAACATATTGAAATCACAGAGAAAACTTGATCATGCATGTCTTTTTCAAACATAATTGTTCCGTTTCAAGCTCAAACACACTAATCTCTCAAGTTAAGGGCTGTTCACACCAAGACCAATAACTACAATTATAAAAAATATAGTTCTAAAATTGTAATCGTAGTGGATGGTGGAGCCCAGACTGCAGCTGTATACTTATGGTGAGGACTCCTCCGTCCACTTGAGTTGTAATGGTTTTAGAACTACTTTTTATAGTTTGTAGTTGTAATCCTTGGTGTGGACGGCCCTTTACACTGACTAGAAATAGCAGAGCCAACCAGGACCTCTGTCTGATAATTAGTTACAGTGATAACTTTGCTACTTAGCTAGTTAACAACTACAAAGGTGACAAGAGCAAGAAAGAGATAAGAAACTGACTTCCACAGCAGTTTCCTCAGCTGCTACTCATGCTTTCTCTCAAACAAACTGACATAGTGAGCCTGTTTACACCTGGTATTAACATGTGTCCTGAATACAGGTGTGAATGCACCAAAGACACATTGAGGACAGTTGAGATCCAATCGCTCAGACCACATTTTCTCAGCAGTGTGTACTCAACTAACATCCTGTAAAAACATAATTTACTTGCTGTAATGCAAATTACATGTCTGAATATCTCCAGACTCCCTTAAAAAAGCTCATGATTTTGAGAGCTGTTGAGCGAGGAGAAACTTTATAAACTTTGTAAAATGCTGTCTTAATTATTCTTAATTATTTGGGCTCTTGTGTAAATTCTGCAAATGAATACATTAAGTTACTTCTTTTTTTGTCTTAAAAAAAATGTTCCAGCTTGGCTACTACTGTTGGGCTGCTCATTAAAAACAACACATTTTGCAAATGAATTGTTTTTATTTGCATACAGAGTGGGGGAAGTGAAAAAGCTACAGCAAATTTTAATAATTTGTCCATTTTTGTTAAGTCAGCATTAAATGCAACACATAAAGTTGTTTCTTTACTTGTAAAAAAAAACATTGTGTTGCTGTGAAGAGCAGGCAGGAGAGAGGCACAGTGGTGTGCTGGGACACGCACTTCTAAAACATCAGATTTCCACATAATCATTTACATATACAATCCCAGTTTACCATGGAGCATCTCTCCTGCTGACAGCCCACATGATACATGGGGCTCATGGGGGCTGATTTAGGAATTAAGTGTAGCGCTGAACTGAAAAAAGGGGAGCAAATACTTGAATCACTGTACTGAATTGTCAAATGGACAGTAATGGACATTCAACTAGCAAAACAGTCAGTACGAGTGTTTATTTGCTTATAGAGCTGGTAAGTGACATCCAATCACAAGTAGTCAGTCAAGACACATCTGGACATGTGCTGTAAAGCCAGGTGTGAACTCGCGTCCTTAAGAGTCAAAAGTCAAAAAACTAAGGAATGCTGCTCGATGCTATCTTGGTTTGGTTACGCTTCAAAACATCTCTTCCCCAAGCTGTTCTCTTGCAGTAGAGCTAACATAAGTGACTTGATAACAGAACGAGAGGTTTAGGGTTTTAAGACAGAAAGGCTCAATTGAGTCAGAACAGTGAGACTCTATTTGTCCTCAGTGAGCGTCTAAAATGTCTGTGTAGACTTCAGCTAACACTAATATGCGGTGGTCCTCTTTCTGTTCCTAACATCCAGCCATGGTAGTCAGGATGTGGCTGAAAGGCGTTCAGCAGGGCAGCTGTGTCTGTGTGTGTGAGTGTGTGTGTGAGATGATGGGTGTCAGAGGGCTAGCTGAGTAGGTCAGGCTGCAGGTTGATCCTCTGCAGGACGTCCTCAGGCATGCACAGGACGGGATTCACCGGCTTGATCTGTTCGTCTCCGAGAAGGGAGAGACCGGCAACTCCGAACAGGGTGTGGAAAGGATCAACCTGCAGAGCCGGAGGGAGCGGGAGAGTTGATGAGAATCAGAGACACTCCACTAATAACTGATGTTGTCATGACACAGTGTAACAGAGCGTGTCAGCACAGCTGTCAGCGATGCAAAAAGATTAAAGTGTGCATCATAGAGAAGACATCAAAATCAAGTAATCAAACGGAGGACGATGTGGACTGAAAGCAGTAAGCTTGGTCTTGGTCTCAAGACCACTTCTTGAAGGTCTCCTCTCGGTATCACACGCATGTTTACTCGGTCTCTGTCTCTGTCTCGGACAAAGAGGACTTTATTTCAAAACCAGTAAAGACCACAACTGCAGGGATATCACTAAACTGCCTGTCCATTGTCTTATTTATTTCTTAAAATTATGACTGTGATCAGATGCAAAACTCTCTGCTTCAAACATAATCAATAACTTGTCTCATTTCTAATTTGAATTTTTTTGTTATTTGTTCCGGCTGTCACCCCAAATGCCTCCCTTCACAGACACTCCAAGAAAATGAATGCAGGAGACAGGAGAAGAAGCTGTGGCTGTTTGGGATGAGATGTCAGACAAATCTTCTGTAATAAAATCTGGCTACCTAAACTAGAGTTGTTCCAATACAAGTATCAGTATTGGCATGTATGTGAGTCTATACACAGATCCAACATAATGTAATTTATTTACCTCGAAACAGGACCCTGCTACTTTCCAGCAGCATCCCGTGAACCATTTCCCCCCTCAAATCATGACCTATGGTATTCATTCTCTGTATGTATGTTTTACAAAAGGTTTAACATGAGCCAAACATCAATTATCACAATTATATCACATCCATACAGGGTTAGTACTACACAACTGTTTAAAAAAAACAAAACAATGTTAATGCACTGGCATCAGTCGGTAATCTGTATTGATGTGCAAAGTTCATATATCAAAACTGCAAGAAAAAAAAATTGCATCTAAAAATCTCTAAATTAAACCAAAGAGCTCATCTGCAAAACAGTGTCCAAAAGAAAATGCAGCAGTGTGTAAATTCTGCAAAGTAACACTCACTGAGACAGCTGAGACCAGTTCAAACTTTTAGTGGCACTTAGAACTGTAAGCTACGTGTAAGTGATGCTTAGAAAGGCTAGCAAGCTAAGTTATGTTTCTGCATGTGATAAACAATGACAAGACAGGACACATAAAGCTAAGTAGCTAATGTAAATATAATTATGTTACATCAGCATTAGCTTATGTCAGCTCCAAAGTAAACGCTACACAACACGGCACCACTTCTTCACTTAGGTAAGACAGCTAGAGATGTGACAGCACTTGGGTGCTCAGTCTTGATCCACTCTGGTCTTGGTCATGACTTGGTCTCAATTTAGGTGGTTTTAACTACAACACTGCCGTTTGTACAGAGAGTTTGTTATTTGCAACTTGTACTAACACAAAAATTTAAGTCAATATAAATGTAGCAATGGTGATTTGAAAACGCTGTTTTTGATCATTTATAGCCAATGAAAAAATAAATCAGGTAATGTCTTGGGGTTTTTTCTTGGGTTTCATGCTGATGAAGTTTGAGTTTAATTTTCATTACAAGTCAAAGGACAGAATCATGGAGGTGCTGGCAGGCTTGGATGAGATCATACAGGATTTTGGTCTCACATGTTTCACCTTCCATAGCAGCATGCAGGAGTTAGCTGTGCTCACCATGTCTCCTGGTCTATCAGCAAAACCTCCGGTCTCCTCATCTTGACAGGCCAGAATAAACGTTCGCAGCTTGGCCTTGTCAATCCAGTGGATCCTGCCGATGATTTTCAGCGACGCCAAAACCCACCATGAGTAGCACACATCTGGAAGCTGAATGAGACAAAGAAAACAGAGCTTGGTCAGTAGTGAACACTAGACTGGAAGAGCTTCAATAATCTCTTTAAGTTAAAAATAGAAATACAATACAATAGTACAATGATAGAATATGACACTGAAAATGTAGATACAAATGACTGTGAGCTTATGGTAATCCAGTTTCCATTACTTTTAGAGTGGATTTACTGTCATTCAAACTCTTGCAAAGGGTAGAAACTCAAGGTTTGTAGAACTCAAGACTTCTCAGAATTAATGACAATTACAATGACAAGGTGCCATCTGCTTAAAGAGTACAGCATCTGCAAAGCACAAACCTTCTCTGGCCGTCCATTGAGGCCTCCAGATGGCAGCTGCCTCTCGCAGAGCCACCAGCCCAGCAGATCAGCGTTCACCTGGTGCAGCTGACCAGTGAGCGACAGGAAGCCAGTGCAGCAGTAAATCTGAGAGACAGAAGGGAAAAGAAATGACAGAGATTTTATTTGTGAAGGATTTTAGCATGTCACTGCTCAACAGGGGTGTAAATGTGAAACCAGCCACCTTCCAGAGTGAGAGCATTTCATCCTGTTAGTTTTGGGGATTTACAACCTCTCAGTTATGCGTCAGACTCCCTCCCACGAGGCCACCATGCAGCCTCATATTTGTGATGTGTGAATAACAGTTTAAGTGTCTGATAACTTTTATGTGGGGATGAGCAACTTAACACCTGAGTGCGTCCCTTTTAGTTTAGTGGGGTGAGGTTGTATGAGATGCATAGATGGTGCTTAACATGCCCCAGTTTGAGAGAAAAGAGTACCAGCATGCAATGTAAAAAAAAGAAAAGGCTCACCTAAAAAACATCAATATCGAGGTCAAGTGTACTCTCTATTTAGAATATTTTCACCACTTTACTTGGCCACGAGACGCCCTTTTCTAACTGGAAATCACTGTTAAATAAGTTAATATCGTTTTCTCCAAAGAGTCCATTGGTGAAATCAGTAATATTACTTCACAGAACATGGGAGTTGCTGGTCTACGCTGACTACATCCGTTAGTTTGTTTGTGTTATTTTGTGATTTTGGTGAATCTGAACTAACTCTTTGAAACACAAAAGTCATACAATCACACAAACAAACTAACCGATGCAAGATAAAATTACTGATTATGCCTGTATAGTTTGGCTTCCCATCAGAAAAGGCTGTCTAACAGCAAGTTAAAGCTGAAAATATTCTAAATATACCATACACATACATTTTTAAGTGGCTGCTGATTCTGTCCACAGCTGTTCATGGTTTAGCATCCATGCCTACTCCTCTCTGCTTCTCCTAACTGGAATATACTGAACATATATATATAAATACCTCATACAACCCCTGTTCAAATAATCCGAACTATCCCTTCAAGTTGAACTCCAGATGGTGTTGCTTGTGTTTTAAAACAGAAGAAATACAGTGAAACTCCCCCAGCGATTGTTTTAAATTTTGTGGACTCACCTGACCAGCATGAGACTCTGAACCAGGTCTGCAGCCAAAACCTCCATCAAAGTTCATACAGGACAAGACGAACTCTACAGCTTTGTCAACATTTATTGTGTCCATCTTGCCCTAGAAAGGAGGAGAGCACTGAGTCATCTTCAAATATTATTATATTACTGATAATTATGTGTCACAGTGTTGAGTGAAGACATAACTAGAGAAAAACTGCATGTGATATACATACCAGTAATGCAAGTGTAGCAACTGCACAGAAGGAAAATCTTGTGTCTATTTCTCCTGTAAAGAAAGTGATGTGATTATGACACAACATTATGCCATTTTAATATAACAGACAGATGAAAGCGAGGCCGACAGGTAAACAGTGTAAATGTTGGTGGTGAAATTATTGTATCCATTTCACTGTGCAATCAACATTTACTTCATAATGATAAGTTAAAGCAAAAAAGATGTCCATCTCCACTTTAAGGTGGGAACCTCAGATCAGTGTCACCAATTCGGTATCTGACTAAATGTGAAAGTGTGGTCACAATCCCCCCTTCTTGGCTTGAGTTACAGCGTTGAATAATGGGGCAGAAAAGTGCTTTTATCAGATGTGATTCAGGCAGAAATCACATTTTTAGAGAAGGTAATGTATATTAAAGTTTTATTCACGTTACATTTTGTCACATTTTCCAACTTCCTTCCTCACTCTCTGACATATCCTGGGTTTTCCCAGAAGTTATAGCAATTGGCAGCTAGTCAGAAAAGCAGTGTTACCTTGAATTAATTACAGATTTCTCTTCGTTTAACAACACTGTTAAAAACATTTGAGATAATTTAGGTACACAACTCATACATAAAATATGTTTAATGTTTTTAGACATTTTAATATGGAAATGTTATATATTATAGATTTATGTCACAATGAACGTTTGTTCCAGATTTTAAGAAATCCCTTCAAGGTATTCCTGAGATGATGCATTCATGAGAATAGGACGGTCGGACCAACAACCCAAAAACATGATGCCTCGACTGTGGAGGCATATTGACAACTACTATACTCTGTTATTGGGATTTCAGCTGCAAGCCCTATATGACAACAATTATTTATTTAACAATTATTATTTACAAATATACACAAATATATTTCAAAAGCAATACATACAAATGTTTATTCAGGCTGCGCAATATGGTAAAAGTCATATTGATGATGTGATATTTATTGGGGTCTGTACCAAACTAACAGATTTTTGGACCAGAGCATCTGTGCAGCATGACAGTACTTCATCATAATGCTGTTTTCTTAAACATTTTTCCTCTTTCAAAAAAAATTGCAATTTGCTTCTGGTTCTGCAATTTGGATATTGCAGTTAGCCTTATTGCAATTTCAATGACATTGTGATCAATTATCCAGTCCTATCTCAGACACATAAACCAAGTAAATCTTGCTCACCCCATTTGTCCCCTGCAAATGAGCCATCTTCCTGCTGAAGCCCTTTGATGTATTCAACCACTTTGTCCACATCGATCGCATCCACATTGTCATACAGACACAAGATCTGAAGAGATTTTTAAAAAATATACAATTATTAAGCAAAAAATAAAAAGTCAAAAAACCCAGAAAAAACTAAATGCACGATTTAAAGAGCAATCAAGTTAACTTACTGACCTGATGCTAACAGACAAATTGAGAAGTTTTGGTGGGAATTAAAATCACTTTAATCACAAAGATCCTTCAGGAGAAAAAAATCTTCTTAAAAAACAGAAATAATTAGGCTGCTCAGGAAAGTGAAATATACAGTATTAACCTGGACGGCGCTGAGGGTGTAGAGCAGGTGGGGGTCGTGTCCGATGCTGGCGCTGATGCCTCCACACTCGTGCTGACAGGCTTTGATGAAGTCTATGATCTCCTGCCGGTTCATTCGGGGCAGCTGCGTCATGAGGTCCATCACTGTCAGCCCCCAGTAGATCCCGCTCATCCTCAGGTACTCTGACAGCGTGTACTCCTGGACAAGCACAAACAGGACATGAATGGACAGGAGAGCAGGACGTATTTACTTTACAGCCCAAAGAAAAGTTTTTTTCCACTTGTTTATTCACAGAAAGAATGAACAGGTTTAGTTCATTCTTAAACTTTGTATCCTGAACATAGCAAAAGTTTTAAGTTTACAATATCAATAAGGTTTATATACGGAAATCAAAGGCCTGAAAATGATACAGCATAAACTTAACTAACATATGTGCGATGAATGTATAACTATTTTGAAAAAATAAATAATTGTGATTATTTTGACTGATATTGCAATTGTGATATGACTTGTGATATTAGAGGTAATGACCATTTTTACATCCTAGTGCCAAAAATCTTTTTTACTAGAGAATGAAATCTAAAGCCAGGAAATAAGACAGCAGAAACTTCAATACCATATGCAAGACAGTATAAACACCAATATTTAAAGTCTAAAAAATGTCTTCACTAGAATAACAATAAAGAAATAGTACTTTTAAAGTTTGCTGATCACAGAAAAGAATGCAGCGCATACAGATTGAGTATTTAGTGGACAGTATATTGCTATGTGATTTCTAACACAGCCATTGTATGCTGCAGCATTAGGCTCTCTCCATTGTGTCAAGCAATGAAAACAGCTGCAGAGAAAAAAACACAAAAGTAAGTGGACAGAGGTGTATATGGTAGAAAAACAGAACTTAAACAGCCCATGAGATTGCCTTTACTCACATAGTCATCCTTTTTAGATCCGTAGGCAGCGATGTAGTCTGCATGTTTGTCCAGAAGCAGCGTGTTGGGAGCGCCAGGCTTAATGATGACATCTTTCACTTGGGTACCCTGACATTAAACACAGCAAAACATTTAAAACATGCCACAAATTCTAATTGACCTTGATTCAGTATCATAACACTAACTATAACTTTCATCCTGTCGATGTCAAACCTGACACTGTGTTAGCTTATATGATGTAGCCAAATACGAGAAGGAGTTGTTGACAGGTTGTGCTATCAACGAGCTACATGCTAACACTGATGCTAGCTACACTGTAGCCACTTTACTGCCTGGTTTTTATATATTAACAGTCACTTTGAGGCTAAATGTGGCCAGAATGGCACAAAGCAGGCATTCCTACATATTTCGGCTGTAATGTTATCTTAAAATACACTGTATGACAGCTATATTTACAACGTATCGCCGGTTACCATTCTGAAAATGTTCGCATGATCAGGCTCCTTCTTCTTCTTCTTCTTCGTCTGGCGGTTGGTTTCAGGTGGATTAGCGCCACCTTCTGCTTCGGAGTGTGCGCCATAAATCCTGCTGGAGCAGGGATTTGCAGCTTTGGCTTAGCCCTTCTACAGTGGCTGTAGTTTTGTCAAAAATAACGTTTTGTTTTGTTTGGTTTTTTGTATCACTGTTGTAAGTCTATCACTGTAAAAACGAAAAAGCTGAGAAAACTCAAAACTTCAAGGCAACTTTTACTCAGATTCAAAGGTTTGAAAAAGTTTTTACCAGCAACTGATCTTTTGTTGAGATCATTTACTTTTCTTCTTTAGATAAACTTAAATCTTTGAGTTTTAGAAACCCCACCCAAAATGTATTTAAAAATGACTGAGTAAATGCATTGAGTGGAAGTGAATGATGTTGAAATGATTAGAATATTTTCAATTAAAGCCATTTAATTTTCAGGCACCAAAATAATGAGAAGTTGGGTTCACAGCTCACTGTGACCAATTTTTGAAATACAGTTTAGTTTTTAGTTTTAAAACTCAAAGATTCAAGTTCTAAAGAAGAAAAGCAGCCCAACTGAAGATTATAGGTCAGCAAAACTTTTTAAAGTTTATTTCAATAGTCCAAAAGTTTGAGTTGGGCTCAAAACTAAGAAAATCTGTTTGTAATACCATTGCCTTGAAATTTTGAGTTGTCTCATTTTTTTCTTTTAATCACTGAATAATAAAAAAAAAGTTTTAATATTTTGTCAACTAAAATATGTGTCATAGCTATGGATGCCAAATTAAAGAAAAAAGGAAAAAAGAAAAGCCTTCAAGCCTTCAAAGGTTACAGACCCTTGTGCTAGAGAGACCTGTTGTATGTAATCTGAGACATGTCTTCTGTCCTCTGGTGGGTTATCAGTGCACTTTAGGCAGCAGCCGTGTCTGAGAGCAAAACCCAACATAGATGCCTTCACATAGTGAGTCACACATTTTTGGCAGGAAAATCTTTGCTAATTTTGAAAAAGTTACTGTAAACATAACAGTTATGTTACTAATATTTCAATGTGAGTATTTACTTAAGTGAAACCTATAATTTCTTAATATTTTGGACATAATTTTATAGTAGAGTCATGTTGAAAATGTGTGTATCAAATATGATACAGCTGGTACATAAAGTTATTTATTTGTGAATCCCTCAACCATTATATTGAATTTCGTGATGCAATCTGCATTATTCCTCCCATACAAATACACTGTTAAATCAATTAATGAAAGATTGAAATGCTATCTTAACATGGATTTAGAGTCAAATTTAAATAACAAAACCAACTAAAATGTGCCACATTTTCCAAAAGCAAAGATCAATACTTGTTTGTAAAAATAAAATAAAAATGTGATAAATGAATTTTCGTAAATGCCTGACACACAAAAAAAATCATGTCAATTATATAGAAATTCATGTTTTTGATTTTGTCAAAAGACCCATTTAACACTTAAATCAAAACAAAACAAAACATGAATTTTCAAGCAATTATTTCATGTGTCAGGATTATCTAGGTATTTTAGCACCACAAGCTGAGTGCCATGTAGTGCCATTATATCAGAGAGCAGGCTAACATCCCTACAACATTCCAACCAGTACTGAAGGTAAGTATAAGGAACAGAAATACATCAGGGCATCGCTCAAAACCTGTGGATACCCAAATTGGGCCTTTGTCAAAACCGGCAAAAGAAACAGGTCTGAAAGAGAGGAAAACAACATCAAAAGGAAAAACATTGTTATTCCTTGGTGTCTCAGAAAAGCTCAGGAGGATTTTTAACAAACATCACATTCCTGTGCATTTCAAGCCAAGCAACACCCTGAGACAAAAGCTTGTACACCCCAAGGACAAAACACCCAGACACAAGCGGGAAAATGTAGTGGATGCTGTTCAGTGTAGTGAGGAGTGCTCAGACCTGTACATTGGGGAGACAAAACAACCGCTGCATAAGCGCATGGCTCAACACAGGAGAGCCACCTCCTCAGGTCAGGACTCAGCAGTCCATCTACACTTGAAGGATAAAGGACACTCTTTTGAAGACCACAATGTCCGGATTTTGGCCAGGGAAGACAGATGGTTTGAGAGAGGAGTAAAAGAAGCCATTTTTGTTAACCTGGAAAGGCCATCTCTCAACAGAGGAGGTG
>JAJHUR010079858.1:0-20921 GCA_027495735.1 Lutjanus campechanus | reverse complement strand
GGACACGAGACACACACACACACACACACACACACGGAGCCATTGTTTTTTAGCATACCAGAGGGGCCACTGAGGAACAGAGCAAGCTGGAGGATTACAGGGTTTGGGAAAGAAATGGCTGGCGATAAAGTGTCAGGTAATAGTTTGGTTTGGGAGAGCAGGCAGCTGACATGGCTGCCTGGAACAGTTAGAGTGACTGGGCCAAAGTAGTTACAGGGGAATTAAGTGTGAGGAAACACACACACACTTAAGCAACAGTAAAAACAGATCTGCGGCGGTAAAGTGACTGAATGGGTGTGACTGAGGGTTGAATTGTTGCAGAGAAGACGTCTCACAGGGAGAGTAAATATCAGCCGAACTGAACACCGGATCATATGCAGCTCTACACGTACACATGTTATAATATGGTTAGTTGCAGGGCAACACAGGGGAGCTCTCACATCTTCATGGTGGGTGTTTTGGCAGTCTCTCATGTTATCTGTATTTGTAGAAGCACAGATCTTTGAAATGCACCTTATACTGGCTGAGCGAATGCATTTTCTGGACCATCGCCATGACTACAATATCCCCTAATAGATAATATTTCAACTTGAACAAAGTGTTTGCGCTTATCCTGAGGCTGAGTTTCATAAGTTTTCAGATCAGTTGGAGGAAGAGTGTGAGCTGTAAACACACACTTTACACATGTTGGTTGGTGCTTAAGTTATAAGACATTTTTAAAAAGTGCTGGTTTGTTTCTGTAAACACGTTGCAGAATCGCAATAATTCTGGGTTGTTTCAGTTGCTGTTAAGACAAAGTGGTTGTAAGGGCAACCTTACAAATGTTATCTGTAAGTATTGTCAGTTGTAGGTTATGAAGAGTCTTAAAGTCTGAGTTTTTATTTTCTACATCTTTGCAATAAATTAATTTAATCACTCTGTATTCCAGGTATTCCTCAATTAAATTGTCTTTCATCTTTAATTTATTTTTTTCCTTTCTTACTTATTGAATAAAAATCATTTTTGTGTCACTACCCTTTTAATGCATCATCATTAAGACTGGTTAAAAGTGACTCGTTACCTATGTGATTTCATGCATTACTGAGTTATATCTTTGAAATAAATGTATTTTATCATTTGATATTGTAGGTTTTCACTAAATATCTTGTTTTTAATACCACAAATCATGTTTTTTTTCTTGTGGCAGCTCGTGGCAGGCTATTTGCACCCAGGATGGAATAGCCCTGTGGCTATCAGGGTCACAAAGTAAGGAAGTAAAATGAAACTACAAAAACAGGATATTTAATTAATATTCAGGTTATTCAATGATGAAAAAAAAAAAAAAAGATTTCAAAAGATATATCACAGAATCACTCAGTAATGCATGAAATCACATTAAATGAATATAGGTCATCTTAGACCCATGCTGTGCATTAGAAGGGGTTCGCAGAGCTTGTGCATCAAAGGGTTAAATTGTTTGAAGTTCTGAATTCTTGTCTGGGATGAGGATGTTTTCTGGCACAGAGCAAGTTTAGAAATTAAAAAAAAAAAAGCCGGATGGGACACTGTTCCTCACTATTGGTAATATAAATATCAGTTTAACATGTTTAAATTGAAATAATTTCATATAAAACATGTATGCATGTGTACGGGTATATAAAGAAGTATATTTGATTATGTGAGGACTCATTTTGTTTTTATTTATATACTAAAACTGTCTTTATTTGTCTGTTGCTTCAGGGCAACATTATGCAGTTAGACCACTGTTGTTCAGGCAACATCATGAGATGTGCTCAGATGCATAATTATGAGCATAAGTCAATGTTTTTACTTTACTGATGCTGATTTACATTTAATGTGCAGAAGGAGGAGGATGGTATAAATAATTTTAAAGGTTTTTTTTTGGACATAGTTTAAAACTTTAGTTTGAAAGTCGTGCTGAGTGTGACAAAAAAAATTAAAAAACTGGGAAATTTGAGTCCATGTACACGAATCTAATAGATCGACTATTTCACGAACTGCCATGTGACTGTTCTGACAGCTCAGAAAACAATAATAAGAAAAAAAATCTTTAGTTCGCTTTTTGTGAAGTTTTCAAGCCGTGAAATAGAAGCATCAGAGGATGAATGGAAGTGGTGAGAGTGTGAAATAAAGACATAAAGTGAAACCGCCTCAACCTTATTTTCATTCATCCCACCTCCTCAGCAGTGCAGAGGTTACTGTATATTTTGTTGAAAGTTGGAGGTTGAGCGAGGTAGAGAGACACAGAGAGAAAGCAGGAGAGAGAGTAAAGCACTGCCTGGCTTTCCTCCATTTGGGATCAGTAGGGCAGGAAGCGCCTGAAGAGAACGGCTACATTATCTCCCTCCACCTACGCCCCTGAACCTGCCACGGCCCCAAAACATACCGCGAGCGCCCTGGAGGCCCTCCCAGCACCCACCACGGCCCCCAGACCCAGAAGCCTGTAGATGGGGAAGGGTGGAGGAGGTCAGAGTGCAGAGAGAATGGTTGCAGGGGAGGCTATGAGGACACATAAACAAGACATCTTTGGCAATCTCACATTTATTTTAAGACTTTGGATGAAAAATATAAGCTGGATACATTCCACATTTTATTGGAGGAAACAGTTAGTGTTTGTGGCAAAAGATCAAAGCTTCTGACAAAGAAAGGCAACAAGTAAAACATTGATCTAATATGTTTTTTAACACTGGAAAACATTTTTGGTTTGTGAAACTGGGTAAACCATTTTCTGAAAAAGGTAAACAGAATTTTTAAAAATAGCCTTGAAGAGTTATCTGAGAGTTGTTAGGCTAACGCGGCCTTAGCGCCCCAAACATCGAGCAGCCCTCTGTCAAATATCTGCTCTCTAAAATGACACATCTATCAGTTCTGTGTTCGCAGTCTTCAGTTTTACCAATATTTGGAGAGACGCTGGAGAAAAGGCTCGGAGCTAACAGCTCTATCCGACAGAACAGGGTGAGCAGAAGTGTGGTTTCACTGCAGAGTGTTTGTGGATGAAAGTGTGAAGGGAGTTCAAACCGACAAAGGCTTCTAGTATAAACTCAAAGAAACAACACGAAAATACAGAGGAGACCCCGATCAGAACCTCATGCTGACCTTCTGTTGCTTTTGCTGCATCGGTACGATCTTTTAACATTTAATGGTAGATACCAACAATTGCTTTTCGACTAGTTAGAATTCCAAGCCAACACTTTCCTGATATAATTTTGATTTGGACACTTTTAGGAAAAGACAGGTACCAGCAGCAATATACCAAAACATGGGGTTTCATGCATGCAACATTTTTGTATTCTTGTCTTAAATTTCTGTTAGTTTTTTTGTACGAGGGCCACGTATGAACACGTCATGTCAGATTCAGCAAACGCTTGTAACTTCAGAAAACCGTGAAAATAATGTGTGCGCGTATTTGACTGCACATGCGTGAGTCTTGTAAAGTAGCATAATTAACGCCCCAATAATTCCATATACGGATCTGCTTCCTGCTCCATATCACAGGAAGTGTTCGTTCGTGAAAATGGCATCAAAGAGACTAAAGAAGAACTTTCACGAATTTGGAGTTTGACGTTCTGCTGTCAGAGATCCATGAGGTAAGATTTTAACAGCGTCAGCAGTGGAATCAAAAGGCCTGCCAAGAGAAAAGAAACGGAAAAAGCGAGTGCTGTTAATGCACTCGGGTCGGACTGTCACAGAAATAAAGAAGAAATGTCTCGATATGTAACCTTAAGAGAGAAAAAAAAGATTCGCCACAGCCGCAGTAAGGGGTGATCGATGACTGCAGAGAGAGGAGAGGGTTAAGGGGAAGTTTTCATCACGGAGACAGAGGACAGAACAAGTGAGGATGTTTGCCTGGACAGAGACGTCATAAACCTGATATACAGCCAATACACCTGACGGCAGGTAATAACACATCATTGGATGAATGATGAGAGGCTTTATGTGTAAATTTACAATCATACATAATTTGAAATGTAGTCAAACAGGATAATGTCACCATAATTATGAAATGTAATTCATTTTTTTTCAAACTCAAAATGTTTTCAGACTAATGAAATATACAGTTATTATTGGACAAACCTTGGTTTGGATACCAGCAGACTGACTGCACACGACTCTACAACAAGTCAGGACCACTCGTAAATTGTGTTCATATCTGAAAGAAAATTCAAAATGTGATAAAATGGGTGAATGCCACAAGTTCTCCTAAATCACTCGTGAGCACCACTTAAGAGCAAATCTGTTCGTAGGAGTCATTCTTGCACGATGCCCGTTGACTCATTACACTCCTCCTGGCTGTCTTTCATACTTCACACCCCAAGTTTATGACTCAGGTTCTAAAAAATAAATGATCTTCATGTACTATTGTCAGGCATCTGTGATTATCTTAACTTGATAGGTATCAAAGGTGCAGCTTTAGAATGCCTTAAGGGGCTTTTTGCCCAACTTTTACCTTTTGTTACTTTGGCCTCTGTCATTCTCTCTGAGTGTGTGTAAATATACAGAGCTGGCATGTTTCTGTAACAACCTACACATCACCTCTGCGCTCAACTTTCCCCTCTCAACCCGCAGTCATCTCCAACCGCTTCAAACATCAGTGGTATTTACACACGGCCTGTCACAGAGGATTAAAGCGAGGTAAGCCCCGAACGGGGCTGACATAACTTCTCTGTGAACGTGATACGATCCACAAACACCTACACGCGTAGACACACACACACACACAAATGAAGAGAAAGCAGTTCCTCCCCTCTGGCGCTGACTTTCCTCTCAGTGGTTCAGGGGTTAAATCATGTATGTTATCCCTCCTGGCGAAACACATGGCAGCAAAGAATGAGTGCAGGTTTCTTCCCCTTCAGCAGCTTTTCACCTATACAGCCCCGTCACTCACACATCACTGGTTTCATTCGGTGTTCATTCACCTCAAATTCAATTAACACTAGAATAGCCAAGGCGGCCATGTTGACCATTTTCAAATTTATATGCATAATGACTTTGTTGAATTAAAAATACAATACCGCTGGTGCCCGACTTTCCTAAGTGTCTGTATTTTCATTAAAAAAGTTCTTTACATAAATTGCACAAAAGGCAAAGAAAATATGATCTTTTTTTTTTTTAGCCATAGGCAGTCATATTGACCACATGTCTGTTATATTGTTATATTGTTATGTACATGCACAGTTGGAGATGCATCTATCAACTATCATCGTCTCTGTCAATAAAACTTCACAAGTGGTGTCAATTTCCAATTTCCCGGCGTTAAAATACAATTAATTAATTAATTAATTAGATTCAATTAAAAATAAAGTAGGGGAGACAAGGGACGGTCGTAACACTTTTTGTCTCAGCACCTATAACTCATCGAATTTTTGCTTTAAAGCTCTCAAATTTTGAAGAAAAAAAAAACCCTATAATAATAACAACTTTTCCTGGTTTTATTTTTGTACTTGTTTCCAGCCTTTTGCTATAGGCTATGATTATTTTTTAAATAATTTTTTTAATCATTCTGAGTAATTCTAGATGAATCTCAAATTTGAATCAATCGCTGTTGGTTATTATCCTGCAGAAAAATACTGCTGTAAATATATGCAATAATCACAGTTTATTTCATGCGATGACATGCATATTAAAAAATAAATATATTTTACAAAGTTTACATCATCAGAAGTCCACTGCTCATCACATCCAGATCTTCATCCACCCCTTCACCACCACCACCACCAGTGTCTTGACTCTATCGCAGAATTCCTACATTAATTGCAGCTTCACTACCCCCTTATACATGATGAAGATTTTCCACATTCTCATCCACATTGTGCACATGTCAATTAAATATATTTTGTTCACTCAGAATGAAGTCTCTCCTGATTGAAATGATGTGATAGCATGCGGAGGACGATGAAGTTACTGTAAACCAACACTCTCCTCACTGAAAGACGTTCATACTGTATGTGTGATGCTCCGGCGTGAGTCACATGCATTCACTATTTATATAAATAATTACGATCGTGTCAGGAGAAGTGGGAGATTTGTTATGTTGTCAGACATCAGTACATTTGTTAATGAAGATCCATCAGGAAAACAAGCCATTCATGTTTCCACTGAAGGTTAAATCGTATAAATCATACAGCAGCTGAGCCTCGGGCTGGTCGGAACACTTTTTACTCTCTTTATCCAGCGAGATAAAAATCAAAATGAGAGAACGTTCATTTCACCACTTTGCACTTTGATGAAAAAAGACTTGATTTTTTTTTTTTTTTTAGAGTTTGGGCAGCTTTGATGACGAAGAACAAGTTGTAGCTTTGGTAAGATTTCATGAAAGGATCTGGATTTTTCTCCTAACAATGACAAGGTAAATTATTTTGACACAGTGTATTTTTCACATAAAAACACCCGAGCATAGAAGACCTCTTTTTGATGTCACTATAAGATGCTGCGTTCACATTACATCAGATGGACGGCAGAGATTGGGATGGAAGATGCTCATGTTTTACAACTTGTGGTTGTTTGTTGAGTCTGCATTAATTAAACTGTGCAATCAGCTTATTACAATCAACATTTACATTTATTGTCAGGCGGACTCCTCTAGTGATGGGAGCAGTGTAAAGAGTGAGAAAGTCCACACATGGAGGAGGAGGAGGGGTGGACGGATGCCTCAGACAAACACAAGACGGGAGACCAGAGCTCTGATGATCTGTTTATAGAGATTAGTTTCAAACTCCATTCTTACATCTCAAATTGTTAATCAGACAATAAACAACGACTGGTGCATGGAAAAGGAAGTCTTGGCCTGGATATCTGTTGTCCATATCTGGATACCCGGCTGTCTACATCGAAAGCCCCAGAATTGTTGTCAGACGATAGCTGATAAGTTCCAAAACTATCTGTTTTATTCTTTTATTTTATTTTGTTGTATTTTTAACATAAAACATGAACAGAAAATAGATTGTATAATGCCAACTATTAAAATATATTGTAAAATTACAATACCATGTCTTAAATATGCTTTTTTCTGTATTTTTTCTGCTGTATTGATTAAATTTACCTAGTGTGGACAGTTTGACTTAGCTTAACTTGTATGAATAAAATGACACCGTTACGTCTCGTCTAAGACGTTAAATGGTGCTGTATTGTTTAAATTTATTAAGATAGTGTGTACAGTTTGGCTTAGAATAGCTGTTATGAATTGTACAACGTAATAATAACATAAAATAAATTTGCCTTTAGACCATTTTTTCATGTTTATACGATACTTCTTCCCATTGTGAATCATTGTATAGCAATATTATCAACAATAACATATTATCTACCATTAAACCATCAAACAGATTAATATTTCTCCTTCTCCTTTTTGTTGGCTGACCTTATGATACACAGGTTTACTTGATTAAGATCTGCAGAGGATCCTCCAGGAAACTGCATGGCAGTTTTTTTTTTTTTTGGAAAAAAGCAAAAACACACAAAAGGACCTCAGTGTCCACATACTGTATGTATCATTTTGATCAAATATACAATAAAATAAATGATAAAATACAATGCACTTTGAGTAGGTTTAGGCAGGTTTAGGATGACACCATGTTTGGGGTTACAGTAAGTACGTTACATTACATACACCATGTGACACACATCACTGAAGCCACATGTTACGACATGTTCGCTACAACTTTTAATAATGTTTTGGTTTCACATTGGACATGATGTTTGACATTGTTTGTTTGAACCATCCGTCCACCACACCTCCTCCAAACGCAGATGTCTCTATCTTTATAGTACATCGCCGGTGTCTCATACAGCCGTGGGTGGGTTTACATTGAAGTCAGCCGTGGGTACAGTTCATGACCAACCGTCAATATTTGATGAGCTGGGAGTGAGACCGGACTGTAATAATGTAATCAGGGAGATTCATCATGTGTCAGCACCCACAGTGTGGCTGTAAAACACATATAGTAAAGCTGTGGTGCTCCCTTAAAGAAAAATACAGCCTGAAAGACCTTTTCTGAACCTCTCTTATATCACAAATGGACCACAGTAAGTGCAGAGCTGAATTCACGAAGGCCTGAGCCCTGCTGATACATTATAAAGCAGAGAAAGCCTCAGTGTTTAACAGCGAGTTGAACTGAGTGCTATTTAGCTTTAATGTGTTCCTGCGCCGCGGTGCTGACAACTGTCACAGCCCCAGGAAACAGTTGATATTGTCAGCCGCGGTTTGACTCCCACTAGGCGACACGACAAATCGGTGTCGGTTTGATTCCCGGTGCTCGGCGGAGGATTTGGCTTGAGTCTGAGCAGACCTGGCGTGTGCCAATGCTGTCGCCACGCCAACAAAGAACTGAACCAGGAAGTGACTACAGCGGCAAAGAGAGAATGGAGACACAGAGAGAATTACTACAGTAAGAAGTGGGTCATATTGTGTGTGTGTTTTTTTTTTCCTTCTCTTTTTTGATGAATCCAGTGAATTAATAAATATGCATTAACTGTCCTTATCAAAGACATTTTTCATTAACCATCTTTCTCTTGATGCTAATGGAAAAAAAAAAGCCATTTCATAAATACTTCTTCCAGGATTTAATGTACTGACTGATTCTGAAAGGTTACTAATACAGTAAGTAAAATTTTATAGTGCTTTTTTAAATTTTAAGTGGGCTTTGAAAGATTTACTCAGCCCTCCAACTGCTAATGTTTTAATTTGATCATGTCTGGCAGTAACATTGAGTGGCTTCAGAAAAGTGCATCGAGTAAAAACAAATAGAGAAAATGTCTCTTATGCATTAGGCTTTGCAGTCTGCGTTTACTGTCTCTAGGCACTACAATTTATAGCAATTTATAAGTCATAGATATCACTCTTTATTGAGAATTGGGACAGAACTCTTTATTTTGGGGGCATATTTATGCTGTAAAATATATCTTAAAGATCAAACTCTTGGCTGTTAAACCTTGTAACAGGCCAACTTCAAATTGAACTAAAAATATGACATTTAAGTATTGATAAGTTTGCCAATTTTAAAGCAAGTGTTAAATCAGTGTTGTTGCAAATGTAGTCAATTGAAGCACTAAATGTGTCAGTGTTGCCATATGAATCCTTTCAGTGCTGACACCATGATTACATCATGGTGTGAGGTGGAGGCAAACCTGAATCACCTCAGAGTAAGCAACCACGTAACTAAGAGAAAATGTCAACTTGTTGTGTTGTTGGGCAGCAGAATCAAAGTAATGGCTCAAAATTGATGTTTTATCGCATACCAGGTGCCACTGCCAGTCAAAAAAGACAACTGTGATTAAACGCGATAAGACGAAAGGATTGGACCTAGGTGATCTTCAAAAATGCTTTTATATAGCATACACTTACGTACGGATGTCATGTGACTAAAGGGTTGCTGGGAGATGTCTTTAGAATTTATTTTTCTCTCTTTTACTGATGTAAGATGAGCTTTAATCGCCTTTTTAAGTCTGTGAAACACACTCACAACTCTTTCCACTGTTATAACAACCACCATGTCGTTTTGGTGGGAATCAATTCTTAATTCCGCGCATTAGGTGTGAAAATAGTCTACATGACTGTTTTCCTCTCACTCGTCCTCTGGCCCAGGGGGTGTGTGCTGTGCCGCTGAGGCTGTGGGCCACAAAATAAAAGACGAGTGACGGACTCAGCCAATAATTGATAGCCAATATATTTGTCCGATCACCCAACCCGCAATTGTAGACAGATGGTCCATCCACTCCTCCTCCTCATACCCCCCACATAACAAATCACAGTGTAACCACCACATGAACTTGGGCTGGAAGTAATGTTACTGCAGGTAGTAAGCTTGCGTTAGTTAGCCACATGCTAATGTTCACAGCTTATGTTAGAACAGACAAAGACCAGTCCAGTAATCCATTCCCCACACGTGTTCTTCTGTTTTACATTTTAAAAGACAACAAAAAAAAAAAAAAAACACCACCGTCCAGACTCATGAGACAGCAAGTATTGCTTGTCTTAAAATCCCATACATACGACTCAACATGGAGAGAAATACAAAGGTTGACAGGCCTGTGGTGCCTTAGTTACAGTTGTTAAGCTATGATTGGACAGTGGTTATACACAGGAGAGACTTAGCAAAGGGTCAGTTGCCAATAGCTGATATATTACCATGGCAACTGTATGGCAACTGTAGAAAGCTTGTCCATGCATTGGGTGAGCATTTATGGGGTCGGCCAGTCTGGTTAATGTGAACTTGAATAAGTGACTGTACATATTCAGGAGAGCTCGTATTTTCTCCAGCCAGCAGAAGTGGATAGCTAGTGCTAGCTAGCTAGTGTTAGCTAGCCAGCAAGTTCTCCAAGTCAGCACTGCCTACATGTACCAGGATGCATTGCACGCACGCCCCCGAAGTGTGGACTGGTAGCTGGAGAGGTGCCAGTTCACCTCCTGGGCACTGCCGAGGTGTCCTTGAGCAAAGCACCAAAGCCCCTAACTGCTCGGGGCACCTGACTATATTTATATATGTATATGTGCGGCCCCCTCGCTCTGACATCTCTCCGACACATGTCTATAGGTCCTGTTTGTGCATATGTGTGTATTTCGGGCCTGTGTATGTACAAAATTACAACAGAGTGAAAAATGTAATTTCCCCTCGGGGATTAATAAAATATGCCTTCTTCTTCTTCTTCTTCTAATCAGAGAAGAAGAATAGAAATCCAAGCTTTCTCTGTCAATTTGAGGAATTTATTGCTTCAACTGACTACATTTACCATCAGCACTGACTGGACATCCACATGAAAAGTGCTTAATGTTTCTTTTGACGCTGCCTACAGGAATTTCTCCAAACTGAAATACTTGTGCGTATGAATATTTGGGAGATGATAATACGAGGAGTGATATTATCCTCCCATCATGTCAAAAGCTGATTGATTTCTGTTCATCAAAAGCCGCTCCTTCTTCTTTTGTCATTACCAATCATGTCTGGTCCTGACCCTGTCACTTAGCTTCCTGATCCCTCTTCAGCTCTGACAGAGTGGTGATTATCACCGCAGTTCGTTTCAACCTGCAAGATTTTATCAGCATTTACTGAGCAAATGTGAGGGTTCGCTTCCAGGTCCCATCATGATCCTGATTACACAATGTCAAGTCAAGTCAAATTTAATTTAAAGAGCCCAAAATCACAATTTGCCTCAGATGGCTTTACTATCTGTGCAGTGTGTGACACCCCCTGTCCTGTAGACTCTCGATCAGGTGAGGAAAAATTGCCTACACTGAACGACATCAGGTGACGTCAAGTGGGACCTGAGTTGCCCTCTTCACCATGGAGACTTGGAAGAGGATAAGGCCACATAAAGAAAGAGATAGAGAGGTAGAAAGAGAGGGGAAGAGTTTTGAATTGTACTAGCAGTTTATATTATGTGACAGCAAATGTTGGGCCTTTAAAGCATATAATATTCTGTCTATGATACTGTATCTTGGTCTAATGTTTAAATGTGTTTAATAGGGGTGGAGGAAAAACTTGATTCCTAGATGCATTGCGATGAGGACGTGGAAGATTCTGAATCGATTTGCAAATGTCAACAATTTCAGGAGACTGAAAATCGTTCCCTACTTTTCTGTTCATTCAATCAAAAATCAAGCTGGACAAAAAGATTCTCACCCCTAAATAACGTAATAAGTAACAATTACATCATGTTTACCTCTAAACTAGGCTATTTCTTGAGTTTTGGTGAGGGTGGCTGAGTGTGAGCACCAACAGATGGAATCCGATACAGTCTCAGTCTTAAAAGCTTAAAAATCTTGATGCATCAATAGTTGTTCCGTCATCACATTGTAGCCCTCTGAATCAGAATCAAGTCGAATTGTGAGGTACCAAGATGAATGATTTTCATCATAGTTTTTCCTTTTTTTTTCACAAGATGATAGCTGCATAACAAAAACTTCGAAAAATTCTGACAAATAGATTTTTGAGTTTTGAGCCCAACTCAAACTCTTAAGTTCTGAAAAAGTTTTACCAACTACAGAACTAATCTTCTGTTGAGATAATTTGCTTTTCTTCTTTAGATAAACTTGAATCTTTAAGTATTTGAAAACCCCCAAAATTGTACTTAAAATATTGAGTAAATTCATTGAAGTGAAAGTGAATAATATTTGATATTTTAGTATTTTCAGTTAAAAACTGGCATTCAAATAATGACAAACAAGCTTCACAACTCACTGTGACAATGTTATTTTTTTTATTTCAACTTTTTTAAAAGTTTATTTCAAAACTTAAGAGTTTGAGTTGGGCTCAAAACTCAAAAATCTATTGCAGTAAGTTGCCTTGAAACTTTGAGTTATCTCAGCTTGTTTTTTTTTACGGTGCACCCACAATCACTTTGTGTGGTAGGGTGGGTGGATGCACACAACTGGATAATACTGATCTACCCAGGAAGTCTGCTGCATTTCTCACAAACTACAGAAACGTCAACGTCTGAGAAACAGAGAGGAACGGACATATGGATGTGTTTCCTATTTGATGTCAAGGAAAACAAGATCCTTTGCAAACCGTGTGGAGCCACAATCACTGGTAAAAACACAACAAACTTGAAGCTACAGTTGCAGACGAGTCATCCCGAAATTAAATTTGGAACAGAACACAAGCTAAAAGAAACTACAGCTGTCCTGAATTGATTAGAGAAATTAAAGAACAAGAGTTTCTAACCTTTCACTGTAAAACATTTCACTTTAAGTAATTAGCTGGCAGCAGCTTCACCAGCAAAGCACTGTATTATATTTTACAGTTTCTTATTGTATTTTAGAATTATAGTGTATTTGTGTAGTAGTAGTAGTAATATCTACAACATGTATTTGAATCTACAGTGATATCCTGTATTGGATATTTTAAAAATGCTATTTGAATGCTACTACTGATGATAATAAGAATGAATAAAAGACAAGGGACAGTATTCATTATAGAGTCCTTTTTTCGAATATTTATCAAAATAAAAATATTAGCAGTGCAACACAAACAAAAATGGACCCGAATAAACCTCAACTCCTTTAAATAGTTGCATGACACTGCATGACATAAATAGAATTCACTGGAAACTTCCAGCAAAGATTTATAGTGCAGATTGGAAATTAAAAGAAGGATTGACAAGCTAAAGACAAGTAAACGTAAAGTTTCACTGTCCTCACACTTTTTTTTAATGTTAGATATATGACGAATTACACTTAAACTAAACCAGTTAGATTTTAGTGATCTAAATATACAGCAGATTAAAACTAAAAATTCAGATGACTAAAATGTGACTAAAGCTAGATAACATTTTAGTCAAAAGACTGACTAAAAGCAAATCAAGATTTCCTGTCAATATGAACACAGTTTGACTGTGCTGCTGATTCACACTATTGGCCCACAATGCATTGCGCAAAGGAAACTGAGGAGCTTCTAACAGAAGCAAAAGCTGAAAATAAATTACTGAGGCAGAATGAGGAGAACAACAAATCATTTTTGCTCTCATTGTGTGAGGTGTAATTGGCAGTGACTTTTCAAAGTTGCAGTTTGATTAAAGTCTGTTGACGCATGTTTTCGATCTTTTCCTCTCAGTACTAAATGCTAAAGCGCTTTTGTGTTTTAATAACTGAAAACAGTGCGACGATTAGTATGTATAACATCCTGTGAGTGAGCAGTATGGAATCAGGAATCAGCTCGCACGACTGATTTAAGTCTCTGCTGAAAAAATGGGATATGTTTTGGTCTGTGTGTGTGTGTGGCTGGCTCTTCATCTCCCCCTCCTCATCACCAACACTATCTGCCAACCACTTCAGCTGTAATCACCCTCACAATAAACTATTCAGGAAGCCCTGAAATCTAACTCTTCTCCACATGTCCGCCCCTGCTGTTATCCCTTTAAAGCGCTCCCCCCATCCCCCCGCTAGCGGCTCTTACCCCGCTTCCCGCCTGCCTCCCCGAAACTCTCCAGTGCAACCAAATAACCTCTTTAAAATCATCACAACATCTACTTACAGCCCCCCCCCCCACCTCCGACTGAAAAAACTTCAGCTTTTGTTCATTTTAAAATTTGAAGAGTGCTGCTTCACTTTGACCGTGATGTATTGCCACGCTCACCCCCACAGAGCCGGCTTAATGTGCACTTAGTATGCGGGCCAGGCCCTCATTAAAATGCAAAGTGTGTTCTGGGAAAGAAAAAAAAAAAGAGGTTGCTGCACCGTAAACATGGAACTGTGATTTGCTCCGACGAGGGCCGAGCAAAATGGAGCCAGACGCTCCCTCCCTCCCTCCCTCCCTCCCTCCTGCTCCGTACAATGATGTCTCAATCGAGGAGAACTCAGCAAAGTGTCTCAGGACCCGGCCTGGAGCAAACACAACACAACAGTACGGGAATGGCTTTTGAATTATGCAACTTGGAACAGAGAAGCATTGTTATACTTTTAGCCACGGATAATCTCTCTGACTCTCTCTCCCTTGTATAACCCCCCCCACCCAGCCTCTCCTTCACACACACACACACATGCGCTCTGATTCTCTGTGTTTTTTACTTATTTACAGTTTGCGATCCCCCCTCTGCTGCTCCCACAGTGTTAAATATGCAGTGGAACGCAGTTGCGTCGAGTCCTCAAAGTGCACCGGGCCTAAATGTGATGCTAATAGAAAGAGAGCGGACCATTTAGCGAACACAAAGCATTTGCTTTGGTGATTTATTAAAACACAGAAGCTTCACAATGGGATGTTATTCATTCAGTGTCTGGCAGCCCGTGAGATTCCACCTTCGGCTTTCCGTCTGAGCCCAAAGAGCTCAACACACACACACTGCAACTGAACGGAGAAGGCTGGCGACAGGGCTGCAAATGAACTTTTTCCCTCACTGGCCTGCAACTGTCCCCAATTCTACTTTCAGCTGTCACAGACTTTACACCCACTTTCCCAAATAGCAATTACTTTTTTTCCCCAAAATAGGTTGTACACAATTACAAATATTTTACAGTATAACTGCCCCTTGTGTGTGTGTGTGTGCGTGAGTGTGTGTGTGTGAGTGAGTGTGTGCATGCCTGATCAACAGACTCAAATCTTGTCCGGAGTTACCCAGAGGAAAATTGTGTTTCTCACAATTGTCTTTTCTTTGTCTGGTTAAAATTAAATGAGATTCTTATTTTGAGCTCACTGAAGTTTCATCTGTTTCTCCCAAAAAAAAAACCTCTTAGGAGAAAAAAGGTGCAAGACAAAAGAAAAGCAAGAGATCTTTTGTTGAGCTCAGAGGTTTCCCCTTGTTGACCTTATGGACCAACAAGACTTTAATTTGACCACTGGGCCAAATTTAAGATCTCGTTTAAGACAACCGAGTTTTCTTTTCGAGCTCACTGTTATCTCAAGATCTGATTATTTAAGATCAGTGCTGTGAAACAAAAATAAACCAGCATTTTGAGACGCAGTTGAGCTCAACTTAGTCTCAGTCTGAGACAAGAAAAAGGCTATTTCTCAAGAGACGAATTCAAGAAGAATGAGAAAATGGTCATATTGGCTCATATTGGTCTTAAACTGAGCTCATTTATGTCTAAGAGACACAGGCCAGAGAAAGACGTGATTTTATTTTGAACTTTGCCTTTCCTCTGGGTCTGAATAATAATGGACTGATGAGCCAATATTTTTGGTGCACATTTATGTCTGTATGATGAAGGACCTCTGTGATTCAGTTTTAGAAAAACATTGAAAAGCCTTTTTTCTGACTTTTATGCCTTCACGTTTTTATGCCCACAGGCGTTATGTTTTCAGGTCATCCCATTCTTGTAAACACGATACCTCAATAACACCTTGAGGGAATTTCTGTTTTTTTCTTCTTCTTCAAAATCTTTTTATTCAATTTTAAAGCCTTTCAACAGTTATTAAAGTACAGACAACACAAGTGAAACAGGGCATTTTCTAAACAAAAACCAAACCTTCATCTCTTCACCTCCCATCCCATACTCTGACCCAGGTCAGGTCATGAGACACATAAAGATAAAAAGAGATTTAAAAAAAAAAAGGAGACAGAAAATACATTTAAAACAACAAACAAACAAATCAGAGAAGGAAAGGGATATTTGAGGAATTAGGAGAAACACGATTTGGTTGGTTGTTTAATTCTCTCCGAAGTGTGGTGAGATGTACAGGAGGTTGAAATATTCCAAAGAGGACTCCTAAGTTTCTTAAAGTTTATTATCATATAGAACTTCCCTAATCCATCGATCGTGTGACGGGTGAGAAGTGTGTTTCCATTTCAACAGAATCAAGTGCCAACAAAGTTGTGAAAGGCAGCGGGTGTGGCCTGTAACAAAAAGGTGAATAACTTCACTAAACAGATTCACGTACCACGGTCAAACTGGGAGGCATCATTTCACTCAGCAGAGTTTCTCCATCATTAGTGACATATGCCCCGCCTCCTACATTGTAGCCACGCCCCTTTCATAATTCCTGAACCGTTTGTTGTAGAATCTTGCAGGAGGTTTCACTGGACTGGGCAGAGTTCCTCTTTCAGTGGTGATGGTTGGACTATACTTTGGCTTCCCTCCCTTCATAACTCACTACCCGTTGGTTTTATGCAGTTTTTTTTGACAGTTGGCCTCTCCCCCTGTACTTTAACCACTCCATATTAGTATATTAGTAAGGATCTGGTGATATATTACTTATTTTACAGTCCAAGTTTAGGAAAACTGTCATTGTATAAATAACACACACCGTACACATAAAGTTTTACTTAAAAAAGTTTACTTTTTAATGCAATCTGGACAGTGAAGACTGTTATTTGCGACACAAAATTAACCGCTGATGCATATCTTTGCGTGCATCAAACTGTCACGATACAGTGTTTTGAGAACCGATACAGTATTACAAAACATCTGGGTTAATCCAATATCCTGATATTTTCAATATTTTCTTACAACACTAGTTAATCTGTCACTTTCTCAAGTTTTATTTTTTTCAGATGAGAAAGAAAGAATTTAGACTCCCAATATGTGCCAGTTTATCCAAATATCACCTACATGGAAATTTGCTCCAACGTTATTGGAATAAGTTTCTCTCCTGTCCCAGACACTATATCTTTGTGTCCCAGGTGCTATTTTTATTGTCCCCGGGACATCCTGATTTAGAGTGTTCCCTGGCAATATTCTGAATTTTTATTATAGTCAGAAAATCCCATGTGCAGACTTAAAGCAGCAATGTATCCCAATAAGCATTGTGTGCGTATCCAAAGCCTGATATATCTTCTTCCTCTGTGCTGTAGAGCTCCAGTGATGTCCAGAAACTATTAAAACACATCAATGAGTCACACTGTTGAACTGGGTGACACACACACACACACACACACACACACAGACAGACCGTCCTGCTGCCACAAATACTCACTAGAGCACCAAATGTCGATTAATCTGCCGCTGAAAATAGTCCCCAAGAAATGCACCGTTTCCTCCTGTTTGAGAAACGTTGTTTTATGAAATTATTGAGTCTTTTTAAGAGTGAAACTGTGTATTTGCGAGGTGTTTGTGCACATTTATGTCTTCAGCAGGAACCAATGGGACCAAAGCTGAGAGCCACAGACAGGGTAGGGAAGTCACAAAGTATTTAGAGACACTCTTAGACGTTGTTGATCTGGCCTGTTCGTGATATTTTGATGACAAAAGAAAACTATCAGAGGTGCATGTACTGGCCAGATGTCACAGATCCATATCACTGTTCAGCCTCTTCATCAATAAATGACTAAATGTGCTGTGCCACCACAACCTTCGGTACATAATATTACATTATTTATCACTGCATGCCAGATTCTATAGGAGAGTTGTCTGACACAGCAGATACGCTGCATTTAGGTGTCGGAATCAATAACAAGAGAGAAAAGTCATCCCAAAAACTACAGAATAAGGCCAGAATAAGTCTTTAAGAAAACACAGTGAAGTTTTCGACAACTCTCCAAGTCAAACAAAACTTTAAAGGTTTCTAGAACGCAGAAAAAAATAATCCCACCAATATTAAAATACACTGAAATATTCAGTTATTTCTTTAAATATGTCCAGATTGGAAGCTACTTTTTGGAGACACTAGTGTAACTCTCTATTTCCTTCTCCTCTCAAATAAAGATGGCAATAAACTGCTGCTTTATTTGTAGAAATTCTTCTGGCTCAGATGATGTGAAGATGTGAATGATGAAATTTCTGGAAAGGATTGGTAATAGATCGGTTTAAATGGATAATCGACAAAGGTTTTAGATATTTCATCTTATGTTACAGGCTACATGTGAAAGGTTGCACACAGAAGCCCAGAGAGGCAACTGAAATGTGGTGATCCACTTTTTAAGCCTGGTCTCAATAGTTTTCTCTCCCTAGTTAACTTGGGAAGAGGAAGTTTTGCCAAGATAATCTTTCCTTATTTAAATCTGAAACATATAAAACAAGTTTAAAAACAGTTTGACAGGTGACTTTTTTTCTGGGCGGGATCATTTTTCATAGTGTTTGAAATGAGTGTTATACTCATTTTGGGCAGAAGATCCTTAAATGCATCTCTACCACATATGACTAAAAGCTTTCATGTACAATATATTTTTTGTTTAGTGGTACATGGAGAAAACAAGAATGAAAGTAAAACTTTCCCACCTGTTTTTCAGACAGAAAAAGTAACTTAGAAAGAGCATCATTTTGTTTCAGCTGTTCTTTGTCCCCTGTCAGCAGTATTTTTCTAAGTATTGATATTGTAATACTCATTTTGGGCACAAGAGGCTTAAATGCACCTCTACCTGATGTTTTTAATAGGACTAACACAGTCAGGGGGAAAAAGCAACTTAGAAAATTATCTTGGCAAAACCTTTTGTTTCACCTCCTTATAAGCCATAAACAGAGGAACGAAAACAATGAAGGTCAGACGAGGATTAAATGGATCACCAGTTTTGTTTTGTTTTTCTTTCAGCACTTGGGCTTCTGTAGTTGCCTGTATTCCAAAGACCGAAACATACAATAGCTCAGTTTTGTTGATGAGACCATACCTGCAGCTCAGACATGATGGTCTGTCTGTTGTACTGTCGCCCTGCTCTGTGAAAAATGCTCATTTATGAACTCAGTTGTGAAGTTTGTGCAGCCTTTTAGCTTTGACTTATTTGCTGCCATCGTTTGTTTATGAACTTATTTTTCATATTTTCTTTCTTTCTTTTTTATTATTTGAATGTATATTGCACCTTGGTGTGGGTGGTTTATGCATGTATTTATCTCTGCATCAGCTCATTTAACAGGGACAGTGCGCATTAGTAACCGCATTTGTAAACATTACTGTAAATGCAGTTGTCAGAGTCAGCCTACAGGCTATTTTTCATCTGCTGCCCCTGTTGGACACATGCTGAAAAATATCACACCTCCCATACATGTTTTTATTTAAATATTTAAAAACAATAACAACAAAAGGTAGAATTGACAAGCGGTCATCTTGAGCAAATTGTGCATCCAGACATGCTGATCAGTGCCCCGGAGAAACCAGCATGTTCTGTAGGAGCTGCAGTGTTTCTGTGTTCGCGGTGTGTTTATCTGTCATGTATGTGTGTGTTGTGAGTGGTCAGGATAATTCTTGTTTAGCTTTGATTTAGAAGGGCTACAGAGTCGACATGTTATGGTTGAGACACATCTGATCAGCTATTGAAATCCTCCATTTAAGTCTGAGAATACCAGCAAATATTTGACACGTTTTAATAAAAATCTGCAGCTAATGTTCTTGATTAAGCCATTTCCTGAAACACTTTAAGAACAAAAAACAAAAACAAAACAAAAGCGTGTAATACATTATAAACACAGTCAAAGACTAGTGTTTTCTCTCCAGCCTCCGTAGCTTCATGTAAAGGGACTAATAAGCACAGAGGCAACTCATTAAATACTCTACAATGGAAATATAGACCTACAGTTATTATTACCAAATTAAATCATACAGGATCTCACAGAGCACCTTTAAAGAGGTCTTAAATAAATGCTTACAAATCACAATGAAGCACTCAGTTTTAATTCTTTGCTTTTAATGACCAAGTAATGAAGAGCATGTTTGACCCTCCCTGCTGCCTGCTGTATATTTATATGTTGATTGTGGTGTCTCCTCTGCCGTCTTGTTGTTGTTATTGTGTGTTGTGTTACATGTTAAAGTAGGACCAAAGTGAAAATAAGCCTTTGGGCTTTATTGTGTTTTTCTCTTCTGTAATTTTTAATGCATAATTGACTGCAGTGCAGAGTTATTTATGTTTATCACAGAATGAATTCTATTAATCAATAAATTCAAATGTTTATGTATAATTATTACAATAATCTAGTGTGTCCCCCTGTATGAATGGTTCTGACTTCTCTTCTTCTGTTTTATGTGGAACTTTTGATTTGGACTGACAAAGTTTTCTCTGTGAGCTGAGGTTCATAAGCTTGACTTTATATAGTCTGTTGTTTAATTACATGTATTACATTGACTGTCCAGTTACTTTGTATCGCTAACTTTCCAGATCATCTGGCCAAACATCTAATTTTCTCCCCCGATAAACAGCACAACACATTTGTTCTAAAACCCAAATCTTTCAAATATTGTCTAAAAATCTTACAAGACATGAGATATTCAAAGAAAGAAAAATATAAAGCAAAACAAAAAACATAATATGTAGTTTAAAAAAAAGTCAAAAGTCTCCATAACTGAGACATGTTTAAATAATTAAAGCCTGTAAACGTTGAGCCTGTTAGTAGAGCGTATGCACCATGTACAGTATCAAAGCTGAGTCTGGTTGGATTTGATTCCAGCCCACAGCCTATGGAACATACATGAAGCATCATTTTCCTTAAAAAGCATCTGCTTTACCCTAAGGACCTCTGACTCATTTCCTGGTTTAAAAAAGGCTGGAATACTGCTCAAGCACTGCTAAACTTTCTATTTTTAGACAAATTCATTAAATATTGTAGCTATCAGATGTGTCTCAACCATAAC
>JAJHUR010079856.1:0-42541 GCA_027495735.1 Lutjanus campechanus | reverse complement strand
CCCCCCCCCCCCCCACAGTCCAAGCGTGATTTTTTTTCATCTCCTCTATGTACAAATGTTTACAAGAGTTCTTCAAGAAGAGGCCCGTGCGTGAGGCGAAATGTCCGAGATGCCCCCTCAGACTTTAATTCACCTTTGGTGCGTCGTACCGTAATCACACCACAGCAGCCGAAAAAGGTAAAAACATCATCCGACAAAAAAAACAACAAAAGAAACAAAGGGCGCTATCTTTGGTCACAAAAAAGAGCAAATGAAACACAACGCAAAGGAAGGTAGAGTGTTAAAGCACGAAAAATACTGTTCCATTACTTGACGAAAAAGAGGAAGAAAGAAAAAAAAAAATCCAGTGATCAGCGACGGCAACAACGAGGGGATCTGGAACATGTTGATCCGAGGAAGCGTACGTCACCAAAGGCTTCAGTGGAAGATGTAGGGAGGGGATCAGTGGAAGCAGCTGCTCAGTCAAACCTCTCCTCCTCCTCTTTCTCATCTCCTTCCTCCTCCTTCTCCTCCTCCTCCTCCTCCTCCTCCTCCTCGTCCCCCTCCTCCCCCTCCTCCTGGTCGTCCTCACAGTAGCGTTGGAGCAGTCGGTGCAGGTGCTGCTGCAGTGCGTCGGGCTGCAGGGCGTCCGGGGTGTCGTCCAGGCGCTCCAGGTGCACGTGCCTCCCCAGGGCATCCCTCACCACAGTCCTCTTCTGGGTCCGTGACTTACGCATCTGGCTTCTGTGGGAACAAAACAACAAGTGTTACACCACATCCAAGCTAGCTGATACTGCTCACCTTTAACTCTCCTGGGCTCAGTTGCACCAACAAGTTTTAAATCATGGTTTAATTTTAATTTATGTTGCACCAAACTTTAAGACTGGCTTAAATTAAACCTTCTGATTATATTTAAACCTCTTTAAACCTCAGTGTAGTTTTTATTCTCCTAAAATGTGATCCAGTATTAACTTAAAACTTACACTTGAGGAGGTTTAACTTTTAAAATGGCTGCCTTTTTGAGATGGATTGAGCAAAACAATCACGTTCCTTAAATAAAATTAGGGGACAGACTCAACCCATCGAGTTTTATGATGCATCTCTTCTTTCTTTCATTTCAGTTGATGTGTTGAAACAGTCTGCCAGTTGCTGCCAGGTGCTCCCCCCCCCTAACTGTGCTGTTATGTTTTTTTTAATCTTCTATCATTTGGACATATTGCTCCCAGCAGGTTTCCTCAAAGGAGAAGTTAGAGCTTCTGTGCTGAGCCATCATGAGTAAGCTAACTAGGCAAACTACTTTTTTTAGTTAGCTAGCAAACACTCTGACATTGAGCGAGCTAGCAAATGGTGTAAGGTAATGCTAACTTTTTGGTAAGCTAGCAAACAGTGTAAGGTAATGTTAACTTTTCTAGCAAGCTAGCAAATGGTTCAAGGCAATGGTAACTTTTTAGCTAGCTAGCAAACACAAAAACATTTTGGGTTTTTTTTTAGCCAGCTGGCTAACACTATAGTGCTTTGTCAACTTTTTAGGCAGCTAGCAAACAATGTAACGTTTTGTTGACTATTCAGCTTGCTAATAAACAATGTAACATTTGACTTTTTAACGAGGTAGCAGACACTATAAGGTTTTGTTAACTTTTTTGCTAGCTAGCAAGCAATGTAACATTTTGTTGACATTACAGTGAGCTTGCAACCAGTGTAATGTTTTGTTAACCCTTTAGCTTGCTAGCAAGCAATGTAAAATTTTGTTGACCATTCAGTTTGCTAGCAAAAATGTAATGTTTGCTAACTTTTTAGCGAGCTAGCAAATGGAAAATGACATTTTAGACCGATTAAATATTTTAATTTCATTACTGGCAGGTGTTGACTTCCATACTTGCCTCTAATTTAACTCTCAATCCACTAGTATGTTTCCCTGGTACTACTGCTAATAACCTAAAATGTGGGTTAACCAAGCATTTTATATGTCAGTAACTGAACACAGACCATGCTACTAGTCCACATTTCATGCTTCAAAACTACCTTAAGTGCTTTTTAAATCTGGGCTTTATTTTCAAAGTTCTGGCCAGAATTCCAGTTGGTTATGAAAACAGGAAACCACCATTATATTAAGACAAATATTGCTCTCTTCACAGCAACCAGACTGCTGGACTGCTTGTTCTACTGTTCTCTTGATTGGTTAGTTTGTTGTGTTGGTTAGAACGGTTCTCAACTTTTTCTCAGCCAAGGACCCCTTACAAGAGATTAGAAATACATTAGACAAATATAAAAAATATTTTCACATTTTCAACATAGATTACCCATAGCGCATATACACACACATCATGAGAGTGTGTTTCACTCTTAGGACATACACAAAATAAAATTATGATATATAAATATACAATAGTAACTAAAAATAAACCTAATAAAAAACAAAAAGAATAAATTATAGACTGAGACCCCCTGGCAGAGAGACACAGACCCCTAAAGGGTCCCCAGACCACTATTTGAGAACCATTTGGTTAGAAGATAGAGTGCAGTCACGGCATGCTTTCATGTTCATGTCTGCTAAATGTCCTCTCAGTAAACACCAGTGTCTTTGTGCTCATTTCTACACACGTCCATGCTGCTGTCCAACCTTTTAACCACAGAACCGTCGTCCTGCACAACCTCTTTCTCTACTACATGAGGCACGAGCACTTTCCCAAAGCCTCCAGCATAACTCAACGCCTGGAGGGGACAGAACGAGGGAGGACAGAGGCGTCAGAGGGAGGAAAACAAACACTGAGAAAGCTATAAAGATATAAAGATCTGCTCGACAGTTGTTACCAACATGTTATAAAATTATATATTAGCAGCACTTGTAAAGATACACTCTGTGATTTTAGTATCACGATCAACAGCACCTCCATTTTTTTCTCTCTCATCCTCAGTTGATAAGCTCCACAACACCCAGTAAAGGTGTGAAATCAGCTCTTGACAAAAAAATAATTTTTTTCTAGTTTGGACACACTGACCTTCTCAAAGTCCTCTCTGGCTGAGGGGAGATCTGCAGCCAGCGACGGGTCCCCCATCTGCTTCTCCATCCTCTCGCCTCTCACCACCGTCGTCTTGACAACCTTGCTAACCTTCCGACCTTGCACTGGCTCCACCTCAAACTCCGATGCTGTGGCTGCGCCCAGGGCCAGGGGCTCCGAGAAGGTCAACTGGAGAGATGATGACAAGATGTCAACGCACTGATTGACATGTGATGTAGTGTTATGTCACATTAATGTTATTATAATATAATGTTTTATCTAGTTCTGTCATTGGGTCAAAACTTCAGCTACCAGTGTGAGTGTGTTACAGGTGAAGTGCATCTTGGGGTTTTAGCAAAAGCGTCACATTATTTTGATTTCCAAACTTCCAAGCAAAAAAAAACCTCTCTTCATAACCAAATATAAAAAAATACCAAGTGCAATCTCAGGATTAGATAACCATGAATAACTTTGAATGATTTTCTTATTTATGATTATGAATAATTATGTATATCCACATATTGAAAACTAAGCATTATAGTTATAATTCAAGTGTTGCAGCTATAAAAGCACGTGAGAGCAGCTGGTGGATTAGACTGACCTCTCTCTGATCTCCCTCACTGTGAAGCACAGTTCTCTTCACCACTCTGGAGACGGTGTCTCCCTCCTCGATCTGCACCGTCTCCTGATGAGAGCCCTCGACCGTCACCTCCTGCATCTCCAAGCCATCAGGTGACACATACTTATGAATCACCTTCCGCGTGATCTGGAGGAGGAGATAGACAGAGAATAAGTTTGCAGTAAAAATGTGACCTGGTTAAGATTTTTCATCACGTAGGCCGAGGAATAGTACTTACTTTTTTAACTACCATGTTGCCGTGCTCATCTGTGTACTTCTCCTCTGTGACAGTCTGTGCTGGGATATCTGGTAGGTTATCAGCCTGTAAGAAGACAAAACTCAGACTGTCAGTTCACATGTTAGTGCACAGGGGAGAACAACCATAGACATTTGCATCAGAAAATATAGAAATCACCCAAACATGACCAACACCACGAAATCTACAGTCTGTTTTATATTTTAAAGCTCCAATGTGTCAATTTTTTTTTCCAAATATTTTTTTTTTTTTGGCAAAGAAATTACTAAATTCTGGTGAATTTGTGTTTCAAATGGTTGTGCAACAGTTTCTTTTTTGACACAACCACTGGGGGGGCTCCAATATCAAAACTTAAAAAAAAAATTGACACATTGTGGCTTTCATTTTTCAATTAACAATTTTTATCACTTCTATAATAAAGCAAAGAGAATGATACATATGTAAAACAACAAAAGTGAGTGTGATGAAACAAAAACAAACAAATTTAAAAAAACAAAAACAAAAAACATATGTGGTTTAGAGATGCGCTTGCACCCCAATAAATATTACTACTTGCACTGCAGACATTAACTTTTGAGCCAAGCATATGTAAGCGTGGGACGCTCTGTACTATCCAGTATGTCAAGACAGCGTAAAAAGAAAGCCACCAAGGAGCGCCAAACTTCTGCTAGCCACTAACCCTGCATCACTCCACAAAGCACTGGGGCTGCACAGCTGCATCATGCTTGTTTACCTGAATGATAACTCTGCGTCGGACCACCCTGGTGGTCAGCACCTCCTCCTCTGAGCTATCAGAGGACAGCACCCCTAGCTCCTCTGCTATCTCCTGGGAGACAGCACACAACCAGCATGTGTCAAAACATCAGGTCCGCAAAGTGTTACAACAGCGCACTCCTGCAAACAGCGACGGCTGTTCCTTCTTTTCCCTTAACCTCACTTTTATGTCCACTTGCCAAAATGATATATGTACAGACAAATGGAATGAGGGAATAAAACAAATGGCTGTACATAATAGTGAAGTGTGATGAAGAGAAGGGACAGATGTGCAAAAGATTTTCAACTGAAATAAACGTGCAAGGGTGTGAATCAGTGTGCAAAATACAGAGAATCCCAGACCCCTCCAATTAACACCTAGAATCACCTGAAAAAATGTCAAAAATTAGTGTTATCATGTTCAAGTTTCAAAAAATGGTCTCTACAATGAAATGCCTACTATGGGGACTAACACTATTACACATGAATACAATTGGGCTCATTGAATCCACAGGGATCTTTTCCAGTCAGACCAAATGTATGCAATTCCAATTCCTGTTTAAGGACCCTAGTGTGCAGAAATATTTAAGTACACAAAAATAACACATTTATACTCTATGTAAAAAACTGCATAGTTTTTGCCCCAGTCTGCATGTAACTAGCATAAAGTGGGCATATCTGTAAAGGGGAGACTCATAGATACACATGGAACCCACTTTTATTGAGATATCTTGAGGTAAACGGTCAAGAAACCCCTTTGAAAGTGGCCATGCCAGTATTTCCCTTGCAAAAAATTTGCGTAGTTTTGGAGCGTTGTTTCTCCCCCTTCCTGACAAGCTGGCATTGTTTGGTACCAGTTATCATCCCTGTTTATATGATACCAGTATCTTCACTCTAGCTTTAAAAAGGAATCTACTACAGCCTCTGAAAGATGGACATAGGTAACACACAAGACCAAATGAATGATCTGTATTAGGTGTCTAAGGGTATTTCGCACACTGATGGGAACAACAAGCAGAAATCAAACAGGTGAAGATGTGAACAAAAAGTGATTATGCTATAGAACCAGTTCTTCAGACTGACTTCAAAATGAGGGATTGCAAATAAATCACACACCACCATCAATGTCAAAAACAGTCAACTGATGATGCAATATTTCATCCAGCAACTCATCGCAATTGTTAAATTTTTGTTATTTTCTCGAGAGATTGAGCACTCATGCACAGAAAAGCAGTCGTTAGCCTCATTTAGTCCATAAAGTGCAAACTTGTGTGTTTCACTGTCCGAGTCTTGAATGCAGCACCACAGCAACCAGCCTGGCCAGGCAAGAAACCAGCCAGCGCAGCATTGTGCTCATGCTCAGCCTCTTACCCTTCCCAGGAAGTCGTCATCATCAGAATACCCTGCCTGATCTCTGGAAGGCAGCTCTTCACACACGGGGAGGTCGCCCTCTGTTCGACACTCCCTTGAACCCTCTGAATCATAAGCAAATTCACCAAGACTTTCACTGCCAGAGGAGAAGCGCTTGTAATCATCCACTCGGAGATAAGGGTGACCAGTGTACTGAGGGGTACCTTTCAGGAAGCTGACATCAGGGCTAGTCCCAGGCATTGGGGACGGGGGTTCGGAGATATGATAGGTAATCTCATGGTCCAGTTTAACTTCTTCTGGTTCAGAGTAGTCAGAAAAAGCTTGCCTGCAGTCGAAGAATTCCATATCCGAGTCTGAATGATGTGGAGATTCCGATCTCTTGCTGACATCCTTTGGTAGGACCTTTGCATCTTCTGATTCTAGTTCAGAAACAGTTTTCTCAAATTCTGAGAGGACTCTGTTAAAGTCTGGGGAAAACTCAAACTCTTCAGCCTTTTCAGACTCTCCCTTGGTGGTGATTTCTGTCACAACGCGTGCTGAAGCGGAGTCACTGAACACCGGAGACACTGGACTCAAATCATTCAAGGACTCTTGGCTACATTCAGAAACTCTCAGGGTTTGTTGTCCAGAAAATACTGCTTCATAATCTGGTGGCACCAAAAACTGAGTTGACATGGGTGAGAAAAGCTCACTGGACTGGACTTTCTTAGGTGACAGTTCCCACTCCGAGTACCCGTATGATCTGTCTGACTCACGATATGGTGTCTTCTCAGATGCAGGTAGAATTGGAGTAACAGCTCTGTGGGTTGTGTATGAGGACGGGTCAGATAGCTGTAGAGGAACTGATTTCATCAGCTTGTCATCAGTGAACAGCACACCTATTTTACTGGTATCTTGTGCCACTGATGTAGCAGACAACAGATTGCTTTGAACCTCATCATCTCTATGAAATTGTGTTTCCTCTGGTGTCTGAGGAGGATCCTGTAAGTAAATAGCAACATAACCTAAATAAGTTCAACAAAAAAGGTTGGTATGCACCATTAAATTGACCTTAACATTTCACCAGCTTAGCATCACATTACAGCGCAGCAACAGATTATTTTCTACACAGGCAACAGCTCATTAGTGTGAAGCCAAGACATGCAAAAAAAAAGAAAAAGCATCTTGACATCAGACGTATATATCAGAAAGAGCAAAAATATTCTAACATTTCCGACACATTCCGGACAGATTCCGGACACACTCAAGGAATTAACTGCACTCCATTTTCTTATTAGTTCATCAAAGCACACCAAGTTATTTCGTCCATCCAAACGGTATGTTAATGATTTTGTCCAAAATGGGTGAGTCTTTGCTTCATTGTCATGCTCTCAGTCTTACCCTTTGTGTCTTGCTCTTAACTTCTCCAACACTGATGTGTCGGATCTTTGTTTTTACATCTTCAGCTGGTGGAGTCTTCACAGTCGAGTCTTTTTGGAAGTCTTCCTCACAAACAGGTATACTTTCAGGTTCTGATTTGTGCTGCATCCATTCATCGTGTGACAAAACTTCTGCTTTTGGTACTGTTGTTTTTTGCAAGTCAGGATTGACATGTCCTTCCCTAGACTTTGTTTCACTAGTTTGAATTGACGCAGCCAATGGCTTTTTGTTAGGTAATGATGAAGCCTGAGCAGGCAATAAGGGAGATGTCACATGACTCAAAAGTTCTGGTTTAGAGACTAATCTGTCGGTCCTCTCAAAACAAAAGCTTAATTCTTCCTCTGACTCAGCACTTTCAGGGCTTAGTGGCCTTGGGCTATCATCAATCCAACAATCAATAGGTAAAGCAACAAACTCAGAGTCTGATGAAAAAGACACTGGTGAAGATGATCTGTCAATGTAGGTAGCATCCATAAAGTAAGAAGACAATATTCTCATAAACTCAGGTACTGGTGAGTCAGGCAGTAGTTGTCTGAACTCATTGACAGATGATGTGGATTCAGGGGAGGATGGTCTGTCAGTCTCAGGGACTCTTGATGATGTGACTATAAGCTCACACTCTGAATCTGAACCCACTGATTCAGGTGATGATGGCCTATGTGGAATGGAATACTCCTCCAATGATACTGTAAACTGAGGGATGGGAGAGTCTGGAGACAATGACCTGTTCTCATTAAACTCAGGCATTGATTCTGGAGATGATGCTCTTTTGTCAGCCATTTGCATGGCTGATTCAAGTGACATAGGCCTGTATTCAGGCAGTGACTGAGATGACAGTGGCCTATCTCTCTCATTCTGATCTTCTGACAGTGCAGATTCTGGAGATGATGCCCTGCATTCTGCAAATTGAGATTCCAAATCTGCAAATGGCATATAATCTATATCTGATGCTATAGTTTCAGGTGAAGATGATGCTGATCTCAGGAATGTTACGCATTCTGGCAATGCTGTTGTAAATTCGGGTAAAGGGGAATCTGGTGAGAGAGATCTAAACTCATTGACTGATTTTACAGATTCCGGTGATGATGCCCTTGCCTCTACCACCATGACTGAATTGGGGGACATGGGTCTGTAGTCTGTCAAAGATTCTGGTGAATAGCGTTCATCGTCATCCTCTACATCAGATACTGATAAAACCACCCAATCATCATCAGAATCTGTTGCCTGTGCCTCAGGGGCAGGTTCATCAAATGTGTACTTAGCTTCTCTGTATGGAGCTGCTTCTGAAGATAAAATCTGCTCAATCATTGGTGGTGGTGACTCTGAAATATGTGTGCTAGAAATTACTTGCTCAGTTGAAGTGCAAAGAAACCCATCATCAGATTTGGCTGTGTCTGTTGAAGTTAATTCATGTGTCACATCTGAAGGTGGAACTGTGGCAAAAGCTTCTTCATGTTTATCTTTTACTTCATTATCTTGTTTGACATCTGAAACAGTCCTTTCATACTCTACTGTGCTGCCAATAAATTGCAAAAACCCAGTTTTACAGCTGAAGGTTTCTCCTGCGTACTGAGGATCACGTACTTGAGAAATGAGCTTCCACAGCTCTGCATCATAAACAAGATTATATTCAGCTACCATGATGGCTGATTCCTCAGGTGAGATAGGTGCCATTGCTGTTGATAAATCAGTGTTATTAGTGGTTGCTTCATTGGCAGTTTGGACCTCTAATTCAGTTATTGATGATTTGGATGCCAAGGATAATTCTTCCTTATCTGATTCAGCAGACTCTGGTGATGCTGATCTCTCTTGTGTAAAAAATGGGTCTAAAGTTTGTGACAAATCGTCTGAATCTGAAAATTCAGCCGGTGATGTGTCTCTCACAGTCATGACATTTTCTACAAATGTCTTTGTAAAATCAGGTATTGGTGATTCAGGGGGAAGGGGTTTACATTCATCATCTGATCTCTCAGACCGAGGTGACACTGATCTCATGTCAGTGACTTCTGTGTCATATAAAGCCAAACCACATTCTGTATCTGACAATATTGATTCTGGGGACAGACACCCATAGTGTGTTTCTGCTGTCATAGTATCAACATTTTGTGTAAACCAAGGAAGAGGTGAGTCTGGTGACAACCTCTTGTGTTCATCAAGTGTTTCTGGAGATACTGATCGAATGTTCCCAAGTAACATCAATGCCGCAGGTGACATGGGTTTGTATTCTGGCATGGATTCAACTGATAGTGGCCTCTCTTGTACTTCAGATCCCACAGATTCAGGAGAGTCCGGTCTGTCCTCAACACCATAATTCATGGACATCAAAAACTCACTCAAAGCATACTCAATATCTGATTCAATGGATTCAGGGGAAGGTGATCTGTACCCAACATTCACAATAACACGTTCAGGCATCGCTGGTGTGTATTCAGGTATAGGTGAGTCTGGTGACAGAGCCTGGTATTCATCTCCAGATGCTCCTGACTCAGGTGAAGAGGGTCTGTTGTGATAAAGGTGTGATCCTAGGCTTATAACAATGTATTCTATATCTGAACATGTTGACTCAGGGGATGCTGACCTAATTCCAAAAACAGTTTTAGGTAATTCACGCATAAAGTCAGGTACAGGTGAATCAGGTGAAAGTCTGATTGATGCTCGGGATTCAGGAGATGAAGGTCTGCTTTCCAAGAATGTTGGGAAAGATAATTCCATTTCCAAATCTGACAACATTGTGTCGGGTGAAGCAGACCTTAAGTCCATGTGAGATATGGTGGACTCATGTAGTGCCGGTGTAAAGTCAGGAATGGGTGAGTCTGGGGAAAGAGGTCTAAATTCCTCTTTGGATGCAGTTGAACTGGGGGAGGCTGCTCTCTCCTCAAAAAGCCAAGGAATACATTGATCTGTCTCTAAATCCTCATCCGAATACAGTGACTCAGGTGATGTCGATCTGTATCTTACTCCTGATATAGTGTGCGCAATCATGGTGTAGTGCGGTAGAGGAGAGTCAGGAGACAAACATCTAAGATCAGAGTCAGACACTCCTGATTGACGGGATTCTGCTCTGTCCTCAAAATCAAACATCTGTGAAATCAAAGGAGCATATTCTACGTCTGAGGCCTCAGATTCAGGTGATGAAGACCTGTGAGCATTAAACTCAGAATATGTCTCTTGCAAAGCTTGTCTGAAGTCAGGAACAGGAGAATCAGGAGAAAGTCTTCTATATTTACTCAGAGATACAAAGGACTCAGGAGATGAAGCTCGGTCTTCTATGCTCACCGGGAAAGATGACTCAATTTCCATGTCCCAATCAGACAACACTGATACAGGTGAAAAAGACCTTAAGTCCATAAGTGATACGGACAACTCATGTAGTGCTTGTGTAAATTCAGGAATGGGTGAGTCTGGTGAAAGAGATCTAAATTCATCTTTGGATGCAGCTGATCCAGGGGATGCTGCTCTATCTTCAAAAAGCCAGGGAATGCACAAATCTGTCTCGAAATCAAACATCTGTGAAATCAAAGGAGCATATTCTACGTCTGAAGCCTCGGATTCAGGTGATGAAGACCTGTGAGCATTAACATCAAGATATGTCTCCAGCAAAGTCTGTCTGAAGTCAGGAACAGGGGAATCAGGAGAAAGTCTTCTACGTTTACTCAGAGATGCAACAGACTCAGGAGATGAAGGTCGGTCCTCTATTATCACTGGGAAAGATGACTCAATTTCCACATCCCAATCAGACAACACTGATTCAGGCGAAAAAGACCTTAAGTCCATAAGTGATACAGACAACTCATGTAGTGCCTGTGTAAATTCAGGGATGGGTGAGTCTGGCGAAAGAGATCTAAATTCATCTTCGGATGCAGCTGAACCAGGAGATGCTGCTCTGTCATCAAAAAGCCCAGGTATGTACAGATCTGTCTCGAAATCTCCCTCTGAATATACTGATTCAGGTGAAGAAGATCTATAGCCCATGTATGTGTGTAAGGATTCTTGTAGCACCCGTCTAAACTCAGGAATAGGCGAGTCTGGTGAAAGAGCCCTAAATTTATTCAAAGAGCTAGTTGATTCAGGAGAGGATGATCTGAAATCTGACATTAACATCAGAGATACAGGCGAGAAAGGCCTGTACTCCGATTCAGAATCAGGTGACAGAGGTCTCTCTTCAACTTCTACTTCTAATGATTCTGGAGAATTTGGTCTATCTTCAGTATCAGGTGGGGAATTAATCAATGATGCATACTCAACATCTGATTCAGCTGATTCAGGAGATATTGACCTAAACCCAACAAATGATGGGAAGCGTTCAAATACCCTTGGTATGAATTGAGGTACAGGTGAATCAGGTGACAGGCACCGGCGCTCACCTCTGGATGCTGTTGAATCAGGTGATGGAGGTCTATGATCATCAGATACTGGTGCAAATGACCAATCTTGATAATCTATATCTGAATAATAAACTGACTCAGGTGATGTAGATCTGCATTCAGCAGTTAAAATAGTTTGGTGAAGTATAGCTTGTCTGAATTCAGGTATGGGTGAATCTGGTGAAAGTGCCCTAAACTCGCTTTCAGAATCGGGTGTGAAGGATCGCCCTAGCACCTCAATAAAAGGCATGTCCAGATCATCCACTTCACTGTCTGACATTACAGATACAAGTGATGATGACCTGCTCCCTGAAGCTAACGCAGTTGATTCTACATACTGCCTAAATTGTGGTAGAGGAGAATCTGCTGTTAACTCATTAACTGATGTTGTTGACTCAGGAGATGATGTTCTTAATTCTGTTGTCATCATCAGTGACTGAGGTGACATTGGCCGATATTCTGACAAAGATTCTGGTGAGAGTGGCCTTGTCTCAATTTCTGATGCCACTGAATCAGGAGAATCTAGTCTGCCTTGAATGCTGAATTCTGAAGGAACAAACCCAGATGAATCTTCAAGATCTGAGGTACCTGATTCAGGTGATGGTGATCTATATCCACCAACTAAAGCAAGAGAGCTCTTTAACTCTGGCCTGAAGTCAGGCACTGGTGAGTCAGGAGATAGAGGCCTATATTTGCTAAGTGATCTCTCTGATTCAGGAGATGATCTTGACTTAGTAGAAAAAGCATCATCACATTGCTCGAGTTCTGTATCTGACACAGGCTCAGAAGAAGGTGCCCTGTGATGTTCCACTGGAGTTTCAGGAACCCAGACAGAAAATTGGGGAATGGGTGAGTCTGTGCACAAAGGTCCATACTCATCCAAAGAGTTCCCTGTCTCCTGGGAATCAGACCTCAGTAACTTTAGGGGCTCAGGTGAGAGAGGTCTATATTCTGCCTCAGAGTCAGGTGACATTGGCCTTCCTGCCTCTTCTGAATCTGAATCAAGGAGAACAGATTCTTTGCTAGTCTCCACACATTCAGTTCTGCTTACAAAGGTTTCTCTTACATAATGAGGATCATATAGTTGACGCATTAGCTGGTTTGCTGTAAATGTTGCACTGGCACTTGATTGCCTGTCTTCAAGCATGGGAAGAATTGATTCATGTGTATCTGATTCCTCATTTGACACTGCTGACTGAGATTGTGCTGTAGTAGCAAATTCAAAGGAAAATTTGGAAACTGGGGGATCTTGAGACAAGTCTTTTAAAGACTCTGATGGTGATAGAAACCTGCGATCAGGTGACAGTGGTCTGTCTCCCCCCTCATTCTTTGTTTGCATTGCTTGGAGAACATCTGCATTGTCCATCTTTACACCATCCTCCAACTCTTCCTGTTCCACAGCTGAATCCTCCATAATATACTCAATTCTCGTCCCAGCATACTCAAAAACACCGGTTTTACTGCTAAAAGTCTCCCCAACATAGTGAGGATCATGTATTTGAGAGATGAGCTTCCAAAGTTCAGCATCATAAACAAGTCTGTATACTGGCACAGTTATTGCCTTTAGACGTAAGCTTTGACTACTACCCCTCATTTGTGCCTTTGAGGTCTCTGATACTTCTGATTCTGGAGACTCAGGTCTCTGCTCGCAAGTAGTTATGTCTACACTTGATTGTGTAAATTCAACATCAGAAACCACTGACTCAGGAGAAGATGATCTATGAGCAGTACATGAAACTGATTCAGTCAGCCCTGTTTTAAAATCTGGTATTGGTGAATCACCTCTGTAGTCATCACCAGAAACTACAGAATCAGGTGAGGATGGTCTCACTTCAGAGGACAGTTGTGACAGAGACATAGCCCCATATTCTAAATCTGAACAAACTGAAACAGGAGATGAGGATATTTCCAGTGTGGTCCAAACAGCATCTTCTGTCAAAGCCTGCCCAAATATAGGAATGGGTGACTCAGGTGAAAGTGGCCTGTTTTCATCAACAGAATCTGGGGATGACGGTCTATTCTCAGCAAATAATGACGACAAAGAGACAGATGCACATTCTAGATCAGAGGATATTGATTCTAGTGATGAAGACCGATCCAATCTAGCAATCACAACTGTTTCTGGTAAACACAGTCTAAACTCAGTAATAGGGGATTCAGGTGATGGTGCACTGTTTACAGATGCAACTGAACCACGAGAAGCTGGTCTGTCCTCAAAAACAGAAGAAATGTCCAAATCAGTCTCCAGATCCAGATCTGACAATGCTGACTCTGATTCTGATCTATAATAAACTTGAGAGGGTCCAGAGACTGAAGCAAAGTACTGAGGAATGGGGGAATCTGGTGCTAAAGCTCGCTGACTATCTACAGATCTCTCTGAGTGGCAGGAATCTGGTCTAAGTGTGTCCAGTGCCAACAGCGATTGCGGTGACAAGGGTCTATATTCTGCTTCAGAATCTGGTGAAAGAGATCTTTGGGGATATTCTGATTGCAAAGCAGCAGCTTCATCTTCAACTGTCAAGTCTGACTTTGTCTGATGAGACTCTGTCCTTGTTCCAGCAAAGCGAAACACTGCTGTTTTACTCATGAAGGTTTCTCCTACATACTGAGGGTCACAAATTTGTGAGATGAGCTTCCACTGTTCTGCATCATATGTTAAACTGTATTCTGACCCTGAAATATTGGTTAAGGATAAAGGTATATGATCCTGAGGTGCAGAAATTAAGGACTCACCAGGTAACTGCTGATCTTGGGGGACATTTGCAGTAAATGCCAACGACAACGGCGAATCAGATTCAATTTCTGGAGACAACATAGGTGACAGAGCTTTATCAGATCCTTCTGTCTCTTCATTTGTTTTAAACTCAGATGATTCTTCCTGGTAGGTTGCAACATTCTGCACATGTTCATAATCAGTTTTAATTGATTTTTTTGATTTTTTCTTCCTAGATTTTATCTTTTTGGTTACAGGACTGTGCAATTCCTCCTTTAAGTTTCCTTGATCGTGAAATAATTCTTTTGTAACTACACCAACCTCGGTTCCTGCTGGTGATGTGACAATGTTTTGGTCAGACTGACTGCCATCAGGTATGACTAATTTTGTCTTGGGAGCTTCATTATGTTTCAGAGGACTTTCTTCTTCAGATTTTGATGAAATACATTTTGAATCTTTTTCTTCCTCTGTTTTTGACTCTTCCTGATTAAGAGCTATGTTTGTGTTTGTTTCAAACTGATTTTCAGTACATGCTTTTTCCACAGTAATTGTAGCACCCGTCAGTTCAAGTGTCATGTCTTCCTCTATAGGTAGGTCAAGTACAGGATCAGGCAACAGCCCACTGTCACTTACAGAACCACTAGAATCAGGAGATAAAGGCCTCTTCTCAAAATATGATAGCAATGTCATGGGCTCATATTCTGTATCTGACAACACAGATTCTGGTGATGATGAATGATATTTTATAGTAACAGCATGTTGCACAGATGGCGTGTATTGTGGTATGGGAGAATCTGGGGACAGACACTCATTCAATGTTTCTGATTCAGGAGAGGATGCTCTAACATCTAACACTGCTGACTGTGGAGACATTGGTCTGTATTCGGGAACTGACTCTGGTGAAAGTGGTCTTTCCTCAACATCAGACAAAGATATAACAACCCAGTCATCGTCATCATACTTGGATACTGATTTCACCAGTGTTGGTGGTTTATTCTCTGTATCAGATACTAATGTTTCAGGTGATTTCGTTCTATGATCAGCAAGTATGGAATCCCTCACTACCTCTGCAGATTCAGTTGATTCAGGTAAGACAGATTCAGATTCATCTCCAGATGCAACTGAAGCAGGTGAAGAAGCTCTATTTTCATGGTTAAGTGGTTCTAGATACATGGAGCTATATTCTACATCTGAGCATACAGATTCAGGTGAAGTGGATCTCTCTCCTGTCATTACAACAGCTGAGTCAGACCAGTTGTGACTGAATTCAGGTATAGGTGAATCAGGGGACAGTGCTTTATATTCATTTAAAGATGCTACCGATTCTGGGGATATTGGCCTGTCTTCGAAAAGTGTTGACAACCAAAGTGCTGTTTCAAATTCCACATCCGATGATGACGCTGACACAGGTGAAGACGATCTGCACTGAGAAGTTGTAAAAATCTCAGAGACTTGTAGAAATTCTGGGACAGGGGAGTCTGGTGGGAGCTGGGACCCAAAGGATTCAGGAGATGACAGTCTCATTTCACAGAAATCAGGAGACGCATGTTCAGAGGATGTAAAAATCCACTGCACGGCCTCTAAAATGACAGACTCAGGTGACGATGCTCTGTCTTCTATGTCAAAAGTTAATGATTGAGGTGAGATGGATCTCTCACCACTATAATCGCTGTCTAATGATACTGGCCTTCCAAATGGTCTTTTGTTTGAAACCATTGGTGTTAATGGTCTTTCCCCTGCTTCTGCTGTTAACAGCACAGAAGTGCCTCCTGGTGCACTAAGGAATGGTTTCCCCTGGGCTGAAGTCTTGACATCACCAGTTTCCCATGGAAAAATAGGAGGTGGTAATGGAGACAAGGGCCTAAACTGAGGTATTGGAGAATCAGGCGCAAGGAAATTGAGCTCATTTCCTGATGACACTGATTCAGGTGATGAGGTCCTACTCTCTGTCAGTAATATTGCTGCATCAGTCACACATTCAGGTGAAGAGGATCTATCATAAACTAAGCTATGAAGTTCAAACATGGTTTCAGAAGTCGATTCTGCTAAACAGGATGCGTCAATGTCATGTGTAGACTCCACAGAAATCACAATCTGATTTTCAGGTTCATTCTGTCTGAATGACAGTGTTTTCTCAAAGCTGTACTCGGCTCCTGGTATAACTGACACAACATTCTCTACTGAATAAACATCTATCTGCTCACAAGTTGAGTCATGTGACATCTGAATTAAGCTGTTTGAGCCAATGAGATCTGGTTTTTGGGACATTAAACCTGCCTGAGTGGTAGTATCTTGGGTTTGAATGGATTTGGCATCAAGTTCACTTGAAACTGAGGACTGGTAAACATCAGTCTCAAGCGTAGAGTTTGAAACATCTTCATTAATGTTTGTGTGTCCAGCAGCTCCCTCAACCTCATCTTTCCTGACTCCAGCTTGAATGATGTCTCCGGGCACTATGGATACATTCTCACTTTCTGAATCTATCAGATCAACGTCAAATCCATATAGGACTTTATAAAGTCGACGTGAAACGTCATCCATGTGGCTTCCAGCCTTGTGTGTGGTCTGCGATTCCATCATTGCACCAACAGAACTTGAAGTAGGCTGAGTAGGGTCTTCACCAGCTGGTTGTTGTGTAATGGAAATCTTTTCAGAGGTCTCGCTGGTTTCCAGAAGCTCCATAGATAGTTTCCTGAAATCTTGCTCAACTTGATCACACTCAATCAAGCTATCCCCAAAATCTGTCATAGACAACGGTCGACTCTCGCATACACCTGTTCGAGAGATATTAGAAGTCTCTCGCCAAGGCAACGGTGACAAATGCTGTTCAGAATGGGTGGTCTGTAGACACTCCAAGCTCCACTCCTCTCCCCCCTCTGCTCCCTCTGCTCCCTGACATCCAGCAGGCACCTCATCATCACAAGGTTCAACAGTGGGGTGAGAAGGTGGGGGAACTTGGGCGCCTAACATGGGACCCCCTTTGTAGAGAGGGCTTATCACATGGGATCGGAGGTTGTAGGGAGAGGTGCAGTACAATGTGAAGAAAGGACTTACTTGTTTAAAACTTCCTGCGTGTATTGTGTCTGTCAACTCCTCATATATTCCTTGTGATGAGCTGTGAAAAAAAGAGTTTTCAATTATTAGTCACTGGACGGCTGTTGTGATATTCAGAATAAAATCAGAATATTCCTGCATATTGTTATAATGTAAAAATTTAAGGACTAAAGAGAGGGACCAGTTCACAAAGAATGGATTGTGGCTGCTGATAGAACCATGAATTGCACATCAATTGCAACTGCTATCTACCCCATCTTAAGGTCCAATTCACAAAAGGTATTGTGCTAACAAGTGTTTGAATGATGTGCTACAGTGGACTTTTAATTAGCTAGTTAGCTATCTAGACTGCAAACTAGAGTTAACAGTTGACTTGACCACTTTCTCTGGTGGATGTTTGTTCAGTAGCTCAGTCATGTCCATGCTTGTATGTAAAAGGAAACAGCTATAAAGGTGTTGTGGGTCTCATGGATTAAACTTTCAGCATAACTTACTATGTTGTCTCCATCTCTTTTTGTAGTTTCTCTTTCTGGGCATTTCTAAGAAGACCTGTTGCTGTGGAGTCTGTCTCCGATCTTCCCATCGTGTCGTGAAGTGATGACAAACTGGAGGACAGGTCCTCTGCTGATACCATGGGTACCTCTTGTCCCGAGCCTGGACTCCTACGGGTGGCCTCTGTACGCCTGCCTGGCCTGGGGCTGTCAATGTCTTCATGAAGGGCAGAGAAACCTGACGAAGGACACAGTACATAATTCTTACAGGAAAGCAATCGATTATAACTTTCTATAAAGACATAACAACAACGTTATCATCAGTCTGCTTCAAGTTGAAATTGGCTTGCGTACCTTCACTATGGTCCAGTGCTATGGTCCGCTCGATTTCTGCATAGGTATGTGAAGACGTCTCATCCTGAGTGGACTTGATGATCTTGGTTTCAATGAGGTGAACAATGTCCATTCGGTTGATCTTTGTAAGTCTTTTGATCAGTGTTGTTTCTGGTGAAAGAGAAAACAGACTAAGTCCCTCTAGAAACCAAAATTAAAAGAACCTCTACTTTGTAGTAAATCTGAGAAACTCTGTAAATCTGAGAACCCTACTTATCACTAACCTGTGGCATGTGTTCCCTCCCTGTCTGCCCAGAGTTTCAAAAGGGCATGGCTTTGGTCTTGAAGTGAGTTGGGGTTTTCAATCCTTATCAGGTTGATCCTCTCCTCACTGAAGTCCAGTTCTCGTGCCAACTCTGTGGAGAAAAAGAAGATATAATAATGATCCAAAGATACATTTGATGATGAAATTATGTTTCTTCTTGTCTTAAATAATAAGCAAATGTATATTTTCAAGGACCAGTGTGTAAGATTTAGTGGAAATTAGAAGTGAGGTTTTGTATTTCAACCAACTGAATACTGCTTGCCTCACCCTACCCTTCCAAGTGTGTAGGAGAAACTATAGTGGCTGCAAAACTTGCAAAAAATGCAAAAAACTGTGGTCCTCCATGGAAGAGGGCCCACTCCCTCTGTAGACATAGAGGGCTCATTCTAAGGCAACGAAAACACAATTGCCACCCCTTGTCTAGACCGCAAACATCACATCAGCATCATGTTCGGGTGAGGACAGCATTCACGCCTGGCTTGCAGTCAAGACAAGGTTATTTTTAGATGATTATGATCTAATGAAAACGTACTTCTGACTATTATATTCCATTTCTTCCATTTTCTGCCAATAAATCCCTGTAAATCTTAAACACTGGACCTTTAAGTTTGATAGCTTGATCGCTGTAACAAAGGTGCGACTCACCTGTCCAACTGAAGCCCAGATGGTCAGCTATAATGGCCAACCGTTGCTCTTTTCTCTCTGCTTCATCCTGTGGATCTACTGCAAATACCACCAGACAGCCATGAGCGGTCAGAGCCGCAAGGTATACCAAATCAAGTCACATTCACAAATGGTAGTGAAAAAAAAATCTTCACTGGCTTTCTTGATAGTTTTTTGGTTAATTCATCATATCAAGGAATTGTAACCTAGAACAAGTACATAATACGCCTGTGAAGAATGATGATAGACCTTGTAGTTACACTAGGACTAAGCAATATAAATTTCAATCAGTAGTAAAGTATTGACATCATACGTGATTGTTTAAATAATTATGTACTCCTTAATATTTACAACATTTTAGTCACTAAGTTGTTTTCACATGTTCCATAAAGCCTTTAAGTCAATCTTGAGACTTTCAGCACACATAGAAGGAAAGAGAGACGTCATTACGAACACAAACACAGCGCAAGTGACACAGCCACATGGATTCTTCCACTACAACGGGACTTAACTACAAGAGACAGAGAGGCAGCACCTTTACAGCTACAGTGTACTAATGAGGCACAAGAGATAGAGAATAGCCCCTTAAACTGGGGGGATACCTTGACTTTGGGCTTTATCGTCTGGGATTCGCTGCATCTGTGTCTCAACAGGGTCGTCCCACAGTGGTCTAATGGGAAAGACGGCTCCTGAGGGAGGGAACTGCATCTCAGGAAATGTTTCTCTTTCTATGATTGATGGGTCAATGAGACTGCTCTCATCGTCTGAGTTGGCGGCCTCTTGTTCTTTCTCTGTCTCTGCCTGGGCCAACCTCGCCACAAGTTTTGCTGCTTCATCGCTTATCTCTTCGAAGAACTCAATGGACTGTTTGCCTGGCTCACTTTTCTCTTTAGTGGGTGTTGTTGCATGAGACGACTGACCGCTTTTGCCTCGGACTGGCAATCTGGATTGGAAGCTTTTAGATTTTGCAGACTCTGCACTCTTTTTAGCAGATGGCCTGGTTGACTCCCCCTCACAGAAGCTCTTGGCTTTGGGAGATGATGCCTTGGTTTTGATATCCACAGAGGGACCTGCATCTGTCTCAGACTTTCTCCTTGAGTCCTTTTTTACAGGAACCTTAAGCTTTTTGTCTTGGGTTGATTCACCACGTTTGACAGCAGAATCAGGCTTTAGTGCGCTAGCCTTGACAGGAATTCTAGATTTAGATTCGGAAGTGAAGGAGCTCTCTTTTTTAAGAGTGGTTGAAGAGGAGGTTGAATGAGATGGAGAGGAAACTGTGGATTTACCCCGACTTTGAGCAGCTGACTTAGCTTGTGTTTTAACTGGAGTCTTTTTAACACTACTGGAAGCACTTTGTTTGGACTTGCCTGTTGTTTTGGGGGCTTCTACAACTGACTGTGGCTCCTCTGGAGAAGAATCAGAGGACTCTTGGCCCTGCTCAGAGTAAACTGATCTAGTTACTGTAGATTCTGCTGTTTGTACATTCGTTATCAATTGGTCTGAGGAACTTGTGTCTAAATCTAAGCATCCTTCATTAATGTTTTTTTCTGCTTTAGTCTCTAAACCCTCGGGGGATGTCTGATCTTTCTTTGTAGGTTTAGCTGAAGCTGAAATGCCCATTTTAGGTATTTTAGATTTGGAAGCATCACCTTTAGATGCTGACTGGTCACTTTCAGGTGGGGACTGAAGCTGAGAATCAGTTGTTTCTTTTGATTTCTCAGTCTCCTCAGTCTTAACCTCTAGTGTTAGATTGAGGCCAACTTCAGGTTCTGCTGCTGACCTCGCAACTTCTTGCCTGGCCTCTTCTAAGACAGGCTCCTCTACAGGCTGTTCACCTATCTGGAAAAAGGCAAAGCCACCCCCCTCTTCCTCATAGCTCCTCTTAGTCATGTCAATAGCACCACTTCGGGTCATTTCAAAGAGCTTCCCCTCTTGGAATAGAAAGGGGTTGGGCTCGCTGGTAGGAGTGCTCTCTTCTGTTGGTGTTCTACCAGGTGTTGTGTCCGGAGTTGCTTGCAGAGACTGACGGTCCACCACCAGATTTAATATCTTCTGTTCCTCCTCTTTGACACGAGCTGCAAAAGCTGCATCATCCTCCCGCAAGGCAGACCATGCATCAGGGTCTACTCTTGCAGTGACACCTTTTGACTCAGTTCTGGGAGGTTCCAATGCCTCATCTTCCTCTTCTGTGTCATCATAGATACAGACCTCCGGTTTGAACACTTCCTTTGTTTGACCTGTGGCAACAGTCGCACCGAGACCAGCCTCTGGTGCTCCCGTATGCACCTTTTGATCTCCTTTCACCTCATCTGTTACATTGCTACCTTGTTTTAATGTACCAGTCTGTTTAATGGTAGCGCCTAATGCTTGACCATCCTCATCATCTCCTTTGTGTTCTCTTGATTTCCTTAAGCTCTCCTCCTTTTGCTCATCAGTCCTGTTTTCAGAGTTTGATGTTGGAGCAGCCTTTTTGACAGTACTGTCTTTATCAGCAGATGGTGGGACTCGTTCCTGTGCTGTTTCCAGTTTGTATTTTGAATGATGTTGGTCTGAGACAGAGTGAGGTCCCTCTGAAGTGACACTGGCTGTTGCTGTTGTGTTCTTGACCTCTTTGCTGTGGGATCCGTCATGCAAACCTGCTGAAAAAGGAGAGGGAGGTTGTACTTTAATATGGGGGTCAACAAAAAGAGCTAACTCTGAATCTTCAGCAGGTCTACTGAGCCCACATTCACTTTGCGAAAGCTTCTCACTTGTGGGCTCTAACGTTTCATAGCTGTCATCCCCTATTTTGGCATCTGCTGAGGGAAACAAATCTTTTCTAGAGTTCTTTCTGCTCCTTGCGTCTTGTTCCATTTCATCAAATGTTTTTATTTTGGCTGCCATCTTAAACATCTCCTCCTCTGGAGTGATTCTCTTAGCTTCATAGCTGTCTGATGTATCCTCTTCTTCTGGGTCTTCAGGGATGACAGCCGGTTTGGATGGAACAGAAAGGAGTGTATGATCAGGGGGTTTGGGGTTTACCTCATAACTTACCTCTTCAGAACTAGGAGTATCAGGGGAGAGGGGACTCTTACCAGAACTTGTCATCTGAGATGTCTGCTCACAACTGTCATCATCAGCACTAGCCTCATGGTCTCGAAGCAGCCTACCACGCAAAGCATCTTGGGGGAATTCTGCAGCTTTGGAGGACTCTGGATGGCTAGATGATTTACTAGGTAGACCTAGAGCTGATGGGAAGGATGGGTGGCTTTTTTGCTCTACAGGGCTGTTCTCTAAGGAGTCATGCGGGGGTGATTCCTTGGTTGGGCTAGGTTCAATGGAGTCTGGGGACTTATGAGAGGAGTTTTCTTCCATGAGAGGACTACCCTCTAGAGAGTCTCTGTGGCTTATTGTCAAAGAGTCATCAGCTAATGGACTGAGCGCATCTGAGTCTTGTCTTAAAGGCAGCTCTAAGCTTTCATGACGCTGAAAAGAGGATCTAGAGGTTGGAGAACCAACTAAAGGCAATGCTAGCTGATGATCAGGGCTCTCATCATCGCTAAGAAAAGTTTCTACAGTCTCTGAAATTCTTTTTGTGAGCTTGTGAGGTTTAGTTGGCTTAGACTCGCTCCTCTTAACAGATATAGACTCACTTGTAGTGTGGTCATCTGCAGCCTCGCTGGAAGAGACAGGGAGGGTCAATTCTGTAGACAGTTGGTCACCAGTGGTCCCTACACCAGAGTCTCCAGACTTCTCTGTGTCTTTACTTTCTTTTATGACTGTTGTGGCAGTTGCTGCCAAAGTTGTCGAGGTCTGCTGTCCAGTTTTGAGAGAAAGTGGCGCACTTTCTGGACTTGAGCCTGGAGTGGCTAGACCCTCATGTTTGTAACTGTCCTCAGAGCTCATGTGAGGGGTTCCATCTCCAGAACTGGCACTTAGTGAGTCTGCCACACCCTCATGTTTTAAGCTGTCAGAGCTATCATCAAGGCCACCATTTCCAAAGTCTACAGTTTCAGTTAGCTCTGCATGGGGGGCAGTAACTGACTTGGTTTCTTTCTCTCTTTCTTGCTGACTGGTCTCTTTCTTGTGAGGTTTGGAATCCAAAGATACTTCTCGTTCTTGAGAGACACGTGACGTTATTGCTTTGGTCATGGTTTTTGACTGGATGGTTTCTGATTTTGTGGTTTTCTCTGATCTTGACGTGGTGGATGTTTTGAGCTCAAATAGCCCAGACTTTCTCTTTGAGGGGTCCTGCCCCGTTTGGAATGCTTGCATCAGCTCTTTCACTGACATGGTCTCTTCAAGTTTTTCAGATTCAGCTTTGGGGGATTTAGGAGGGCCCTGTTTCACTTTAGGGCTGTCTTTGGCTTTTGGAGAGGGCTTGCTCATTACAGGCAAATGCGAAGTCTTGCTTCCAGTGACCTTTTTGCTCTTTTGCTCTGCCTCTACTTTCTGTTGTAAGGCTTTGACTTTGTCCTTTATTGACCCGATGGGAGTTTCTTCAACCACTGGGGATACAGGTGACTTTGGGGCAGGGGCTGCAGGCACACTCAGAAGAGCACCGGCGTCTGTCGATTCCTCTGCCTGCCCCTGGTCTTTCCCCTTCCTTCTGACTGGCTTTTTAACATCGCCACTAGTTGTTTTGTCATGCACTTTGGTTGGAGTAGTTGGTTTTGCACTTTTGCGTAGTACAACATCAGTGAATCTTTCTTGGACGGCTGGCTCTTTTTTAGCTTTTGTTTTGGAGCTCACAGGTGCATCCAGGAGGTATTCTTTAAGGTCACCACTGTCCTTTATGGCTTTGGGTCTGGGAGCCCCTCTGTTAGCTCTACTTTCACGTAAGACAGGCTCTTGAATCTCTAAAGCTGCCATCTTTTTGGCCTCCTCTATCTCACTGTCTGAGAGGAGAACCCACTCCTCAGCCATTCTAGCTGCTTTTGCTAAAGCTTCTGCTGCCTCACCCTCATATGTTCCACTCCTCAGTATCTCACTGACTTTCTCTAGGTCCTCTTTGACTTTCTCTAAGTCCTTCTCCATTATTTCTAATGGTTCTCCAGAAACATCCTCAGTCCCTTTCTCTAGACCACACCCTCCTAAGGAAGGGGATTTCTCTGTCGAGTCTGCAGTCAAGATGGCAGTCATTTTGATCAAATCTTGTTTCATCTCTGACACGTCGGATAGGAGGTCTGGTTCTCGGATCAGCTCTGATTTCAGGACTGATGTCTCCGTCTCTTCATCTTCCATATGGAAGAAGAACAAGTAAGGAGTAAAGAAAATCAAAAATTCAAATGAAAGGAGACAGACATTGGAGAATGTGGTCAGGACAAGATTGGAACACACTGCAGGGATCATAGGACAACAAATTCACAATGGGTTCTACATCAGGGTATCAGAGGAATTGGGCTTATACTTTCAGGACTCTGGGGAACTGTGGTAAAGCAAAGGCTAAATAATACCGATGGGAAGTGATATGAGCAGGAAATAACTTGCTTGTACACTCAGCGCACCCACACTCACAAGACAAAACTATAGAACAACACTAAAATACATTAAAGACTATGCCAACTACTGTATCAATGAGACCAGGATACCAAGAAACCAACAAGTAAAATGGAAAAATGGACAACAAAAGAAACAAAGAAACAACATCAAGACATCTCAAGATTGCTCAGATGTATGACAAATGTCAATGTGATAACAGGCGAAAATGGTTTGAAAACAACTTAGAATACTATTACGTCTACCAAAGAAAGCCAGTGATAACTTAAATCAGATATGATGATTTGCCATGCTTTTCACTCTAGACAACGTAGATCATTTACTTTCACAGAATCTAAGGAAGATGGAGGACCTCTGGAATACTAGATAAAGACATCTTGCAAGAAGGGACAAAATTTTAATTCCCTTTGTCCTCCATTCAGCCTTATGCTTAACATTTGAAATGAAAACTGAAATAACAGAAAATTGTGCACAAAACCATGAGCAGATGGTGTTGTGAGGGAGCATTCCAAAATAAGCACACCGACAAAAGCACAAATGAGCTCTCGTTAACAAGACATTACATGTAATCATTCAGACATTCAAGCACACGCATACACATTTATGTAAGGCAAGTTATTTCCATGCAAAGCAAAGGGAAGTGCTGATGGAAAGGTCTTGGTGAAGAGTGAGTGGAAAGTTCAGTGTACTAATTAAATCCACAATTATAGGATTAGAATTGCTGTTTGTTAATATGGCTTCATTCAGTAATGTGGTGAGTTTTTGGTCCATTAACACAACTACTGCCACAACATACAGTATCAGTATCATCTATATTAAATACTTTTGTTACAGATATTAAAATTCTCCTGAAAACACATACATGAATAACATATCATCCACGTATGTACAGCATGGTTCATGTATACCATGGGTTGTTTTATTATGAGGTTCTTTTAAATGCTCAAGTATATTGTATATCACTCATTCTTGAGAACTGGGACAAAACAGTATTTTGAGGGAGTTTTAAAATATATTTTAAAAGCTCAAACTCTTGGCTATTAAACCTTCTAATGGGCCAACCTCCGAGTGATTATATTTTTTATTAAATGTAAAGTTGACGTCTTACAGAGTTGACTACATGTTACATTTTTTTAGTTCACAACATAGTCGTAGTGAGCAGCAGCATCTATTTCAAAACAAAGATGATTATAATACAACATTTTCATACCTATGTTACCAGTTGGTATTAACAACATACATAACATTTTTAAATTGTTTGAAGTTATGAATTCTTACCTGGGACGATGGTGTTTTCTAGCAAGTTTCGAATTTTAAAAAATTAAACCAAACCAAAACATTTAATAAATTACATACATTTCATATGTATAAATCCTTAAAAATGAGTTTTCACCAAAAAAAAGAAGGAAAAAAAAGAATTAGAGTGTTGGTGCTGGTTGGAGTTTTTTTTTTTTTTTATGGTAGGATATGATTTGTCCCAGTTCTGAAGAATGGGTGATATTGTTCCATTTTAGTGGTTTTCACATTACTACATGAACAAGGAAAGAGGGAAGGATACAGAAATATTGCTTTACCATTGCACTAAAGGACTGAAGATTGCTTTTAGGGGACTACAGCTAGAGGAATACTAATATTCTGGCCTCTAATATCCTGGAACTTGGTGCTTGTGCAGTCGCTAGCACCCAGTTTCAGGAACTCTGAGCGCAAGTGCACATGGGTGTGAGCAACTAAGGTTTGGAATTTGGGTGACCAGAGGTGTTAGCACAACCCCGGCACAGTATCGCACAAACTGAGCAGCCGCAACAGGATGAACACATCATTAGGAGGCGGAAGGCAGCATCAGCAGGTAAGAGTCCAGGTTTGCTTCACTGATGACCAATCACATCGCATCCTCTTATCTCTGTTAAAAGCTGGTCTTATCCCCGTCTTGCTAACAGCAAGGATGGCAACAGTTATTTAACCAGCTGCAAGGGCTGGAACTTATACATCTCACAAGCAGTTGAGAATGTCATTCTTGATAAGAGTCTCTTATTCATCAATACAGACTAGAGTCTGCCTTAATGACTGGATTCATCAAAATATATGAGACTTTTTTGTGATTTTGAAGATTTCTGATGGTGAACTAAATAGGGTTGGGTAGTAGTTCAAGCGAGACACGACCACAGGAAACGACTAAGAAGTTTTAAAAATCCAATAGCATTGTAAATGACGTTTGTTGTCAAATAGGCAGTGAAAAAAATTGTTGGTCCACGTGCCGTGACGCTTTAGCCTCTTTCTCAAGAGGTACATTATTACAGCCTCCTCCAGTGTCGCCATGTTTGCTGTTGTCAGAAACATTTGACTCTTCTTCCTCTTCAGGGAAACTTTTGACTCTTGCTCTTCCTTGGTGTTGACTCTGAGGAGCAGATTCATGCCAACAGATGGAAGTATGGGGCAGTGATGGTTGTAGCGTTTAAAATGTATGTGTCTAGTTTCGTATGTAAAGGGAGCATAAGTAGATTTTGTAGGCTCAGGTACCATTTTAAAAGTATTGTTTTAGCACCGGTATTGGAGTAACTTCAGAAGATACCCAACCCTATGTCTAAACCACAAAAATGTTATTGTTCTTCATTCTGCACAGGTGAAAAAAATGCAAGCTCTTTTATGCCAAAACAAGTTGCCAAATTGCCTCACCTGGCTGCATAAACGCAACCCCAGTTGCTTCGCTCCATCCACCTCAAGCAGGTCTGTAGCATTAAAAAAACTGTCCTAATGAAAGCACCACTGTGACTGCGATAGCGCTACTGGCAAAAATTAGAGGCCTTTGTAATATAAACATCACCACACTATGAATAAGTTTAATTATCATGTACATACGTAGGTGGCAGTGTCTAACTCTTTCTTCGTATGTCCGACCTCAAATTGTGATAGGGAAAGAGTGACATTTGGGCAGGTGTGAAATCAGAAGAAAGTGAAGTAAAAAGTGAAGTTAAGCCTCAGGAGCAACAGAACATTGACATGGGAGATGCAGGTGAGACCTTTTTGTTTGACAAGACAAAAATACATGAAGCTTAAAAGGCTTTGATAAGATGTAGATGGTCTACAGTTGTGCTCAGAGCCAATCTGGTGGTGTCAATATGGTTATTCCTCTGTTTATTTCATTAGACTAGTCACCCATACAATATCAGTGTTTTAGTCACATTAATTGGCTAATTAAGACAAGCAGACATGCATAATTTTTTTATAGAGGAGCAACTATTTTACTACAAGTTAGAAAGAAAATTAAGTAGGAAAAAATGTCTTACATTTCTCTAGCGTTCTGTTGGTCTGGAAAAAGAAAAGGCAAATGGATCACAGTTAGCCACATTTCATTAACTTTATGTTCCTAATATTCTAACTACTACTACCACTACAAAAACAACACAAAGGACACAACACAACAGCAAAAATGAATTATGTCACTGACAAATCACAACATAATCTACCACAATACATGAAATGTATCTAAAATCTAACATTTGACTACTTTTATGTTTCATATTTAAGCCTGATGACAAGACAGTGGGCAGGATAGGTGAGCAGAGCTAGTTAGTAGAGGAGAGAGGGGGGAAGCGGTGGCTGCTTTTACCTCTTCTTCTTGGTCTGAATCGGACTCCTTTTGGGAGCAAGAAGCAGCGAGAAGCAGAGAGATGTACAGATAGAAACAACAGCAACATTAAAGAGGGAATAAAAGGACAGGAGGCAATGTATGGTTACCATAGGAACGAAGACAACCAGTCAGTGAGATTTCAGGGAAAGTCACAGTGGTCTATAAAGCAGTATTAGTCAAAGATTTTTGCAATAAAAACACATTCATCTGGTTAGCCTGAATCATACTTTGATCTTTTTGGTCTCTTGCCACTTCACTTACAAACTGGCCATAATATAAGGACTAGCCATCACATTATATGGTGTCTGGGATTCTGAGTCCAATGTATTTTGTTTTCTTCTGATCTGATTATAGGCCACCAGCCTGTAATATTGCCTAGTATGGTCTTGTAGATGGCTCACTGGGTAGAAAGGCAATTTTCACAGTAAATAGCATAGTAGCAATAGTAGCAACCATTTAGCCTGCCGTACTAGAAAACAAACTTGCTGCACTAATTCACAAATGTAAGTTAGTATGCTGGAACCTCTAAGTTCATTTTTAATTTCCAAGGCATTGGATGGGCCTAAAACCAATGAGAACAATGGGACATAGCGATGCTTGGTTTGTTTCCAAGGAGGGCAAATAATTGCGGCTGTCAATTATGTTTCTGAGAACATTTTTGGTGAGAGATGGCCAATGTAGTTTCAGAGTCTTGACTCATACTTGATTCATAGTTTTTATCTGAGTCTCTGGAAGCTCCGTTGCCAAGCAGGGCACAAAATAGCTAACCTGACACGCCAGATGGTTTGTTTCACAGAATCACCTGGGAAGTCGTCCTTAGAAACTGTTTGGAAAAGGGCAGGCACCTTCAAAAAAACACTTGGCAGGTGATTGGATGAACCATCTGTCTATCACGACTAACACAGGCTAACTTCAACCAATCAGATCAACAAACCACATGACGTAGAAGGAGAGTTACCTTGTGAGGCAGCTGCGTATGCGAGAATCCTTCGGTTCTGTGTAACAAATCATCTGGCATGTCAGGTTACTACCAGCAGAGCCATTTGGTCAATCAAACTCTTGCCAAAGAGAAGAGCGAAAAAAGACGAAATACTCTCCAGTTCTGGTATAACTGATGCTATCACAGTATCTATGCTAACCTCCTCAGGACCAACTATTGTTTGTTCAAGACGGGTTGCTTCCATGGATGCCTCTCTCTATTGTCACACCTAAAACCACACCTGTAGCTGCCAGTAATCCCTCCTAGGATCCTGATTGGCTGCACCACTTTTGGTGTGGACACAAACGGACAACTTGAAGCCTGCCAAGATGGATTCTCGTGTAATCTTGCAAATCCAGCTGCCTCACAAGCTAAAGAAATAGCAGCCTCCTGGTCACAATCTTTCTTGTATTACAGCTAAATGGTACACCAAAATATGTTCCTGAAAACATGAGGCAAGAAATAGGTCATAGTCTGTAGTAACAGAATCTTGACTCATATTCATATTTGACCAGCAGTGTCTTGTTTGACAGTTTGATCTGAGTTTCAGACTGATTACATGCAATTAGATTGACCTACAATCAGTCAGAGAAGCAAAACATGTGACTTTTCAAATCTGGACAAGTAAGGCTCCACTGTTAATGACTGTATCGAACCTGCGCTATAGCAACAGTTGTGATTGGCTCGATGGGATCCAAGGCTGGTGGAATTCTGTATGAATGGAAGGGGGCCAGATGTATCTTCCAGACCAAATGAAAACATGAGCATGTGCGGTTGCCAAGCTAGCAACCGTCACTAAAAAGCAATATTGCTGGTTGTTATAGTAGAAAATAAAGAAATAACAATTTTCTAGAAAAAAAAATATATAAAAGAAGTAAATGTTTCAGGTTTTGGAACTGATAAGTGAGATATTAGTACGTATTACAGTGGTACACGGAAAATAAGCTCAAGATTGCAGTATGGTCCAGCTTACACACAACTAAAGTATTTCATTGTTGCGCTATTGATGTTAAATTATTGCTGCCAAAAGCCAGGTTCACTTACTAGAACTAACAAGATAGGTAATAGAAAGTGTCCTCTGTTGAGTCAAAGAACGGTATAGTTCCCTTACCTTGCAGTATGATGGGAGGGTGATGTTAAGATTGCATATGGCATTTGGGGTGAGTGACCTGTAGTTTCTGGGTTCCTTCATAAAGGACAGACGGCCACACGGCTCCTGAGTGTTGTCTCTGATCTGCAACGGCCAAGCAGTTCAACATTAGTCGAATAGAGCAATTCAACGTGATGAATTATCGCTGACTCTTACTGCACTTGCATAAAAACTGTGTTTGCTTCTTTGTGAAACTAACAAAGGACAGAACTCACTTTGATGAAGAGTGCTAGTCTGTTCTCCTTAAAGGCAAAGAAGCTGAAGAGATGGTGCTGGCCACTTTTGGTGAGGGGGACAAGGTTTCCAAAGCAGTCTGCATAGATAGGTTTACCTTCCAGTACCTGAGAAATATAACAGGCAGGTGAGTACAAGGGCTAATTAACAAATAAAGACATTCAACAAACAAAATCACTCAACTATCATTCCTTTTTTATAAAAAAAAAAAACATAAAACAAAAACCCTGGTGTTTCCCTTTTCAACTTCATGCAGTAGTGGACTCATTTCTCAACAAACTTAGCCTTGATCATTGAATGTAGCCTTCAAGAAATTCGACTCATCTCTAAATGACCATTTTCATAGTATAAGGTGGAAGCTCAGTCAAATTTCTCCTTTCCTGTTTCCTGTGTGTAAGTTATATGCTAGGCTCATCCATGTTGAAAAGAAAACCAAATTTTGAAGATGGCTGAAAGAGGTTACTAGGGGCTTGTAAAGGCACATATATATATAGTCACATCAAGTTAGCTAATGTCAACAAAATTCAAGCTCACTAACTAGCTATCGACTGATTTGTTAACTAGTCAGCTAGTGTTTTGTTGACATTTGTTATCAGATGTTAATAGCTAGCTAATGACTAATAAAGATTAGCTAGCTAGTTAACTATCGTTTTGCTAACAATACCTATCATAGCTAGCTTATCATTTATATAATTTAGCTAGCTGGTTAACTAGTGATTTGCAACATTATCTGTCAGATGTCAAAGCTAGCTAATGACTAATATAGATAAGCTAGCTAGCTAGTTAGTGTTTTGCTAACATTAGCTATCATGGCTAGCTGATAACTAATATAGCTTAGACAAATGACTGAGGTTCCAGTGGGTACCAAGGTTGCTCAACTGCTACTGGAGCACAGAATTAAAAAGGGGGTGGGATTTAGGAGAGGTCAATCAAAGAGTATCTCAAAAAATCAGGTCCAATGTTTCTCACACGGGTCTTGAGAAGGTTATTCATTCTTTCTGGTCACCATGTCTATATTGCAGTTCATTGTTTTCAAGGTCATAACACTATCTTTGCCCAGTCTTCTCCAGTGGATCTCCACCATAGCATCAGCTATGGTTGGTGACACCTTCCTCACCTCTACGTCTCGGCTGCGAGCCACCTCGGTGAAGTTCTCCTGCTGCTCCAGTGTTTTGTCTATCTTGTCATCTGTCATGCAGAAGCAGCGTAGTCTGGCCTCAATGGGATCGTGGGTCTTGGCAAAAATGACAAACTTGGCCATGTAAGGGACACAGATGATCTCTCGGTACACCTGAGTGGAAAAGTTGACAGATTCCTGGACTTGCCGACAGTCTATCAGCCAAAATCTAGAAAGTAGAAGGGGATTGGAAAGAACCTATTAGGTTGAGTGTTTGTTGGCTCCAACATCTGAGTTAGTTCCAGTAACAAAAATCTTTTTTGTGTAACCTGGCAGACACGTTGGTGGTGAAAGAGACACAGTCATTGATGAATGTTAACGGAGTAGTTCCTGTTATGTCCTCCCATTGAGCAGGCGTTGTTCCACCTGCACACAAACACAAACACAAGATTGACACATTAGAATGTTAGCACGTGTCTGGTTAGTCTGTCCACAGGTCTGTGTGTGTATTTGTGTGTGCTCTCTAACCAGTGATACTACAAAGCAGTCGTAAGGTGGGGGTGTCTCCTCCAAAGCCATTAAGAATTGGGTCAGAGTTGCTCTTGGGGACCGGGATGGTCATGGTGATGGGTTTATGGAACTTCCTCCTGCGGGGTTCCAGAGTGACGATAGGACTGAAGGTGGCCTTGTTGCCCAGGATCTTCCTCACTACATCCACATTCACTGGCTGAGCCTGGAAGAATAGACAGAGATTACAATTACCTTACTTTTAATCATCAATAATTCCCACACAGGGTGATTGTCTCAGTAAGGACTGAAATGTTCTCTGCAATGAACTTTGTACAAGGGTTGTCAACTGACTGACTACGAAACTATGACAGACAACAATCTAGGCAGGGGCAATTTCTTAGACCTGGAATGGACCTCAACTATCTCGGAACACATCAACTATCATCTGAAGACAATTCCAGTGTAGCCAGTGGTTATCTGGAAGACGAATATCTGGGCCACGACTTCCTCTTCCTTGCGCTGGTCATTGTTTACAGTCCAATTAGCAACTTGAAATGTAAGAATGTAGTTGGAGTTGAGAGATGACTTCTACAAGTAGGAAATGAATCCTCATTCCAAATGAGGGTGTTCAAGTAGCTTGGGGTCTTGTTCTCAAGTGAAAAGACAATGGAGCATGGGATGGGCCGGAGAAGCGGGAGCTGTATTGCGCTCACATTATCACATCATTGTGACAAAAAGAGAGCTGGGCCAGAGGCAAAGCTCTTGATCTACCAGTCAGTCTTCGTTCCTATTCTTACCTATGGTCACGAAGGGTGGGTCATGACTGAAAGAACAAGCTCTAGGATACAATCGGCCAAAATGGGTTTTCACAGATGGCATCCCCCCTTAGGGATAAACGTATGAATGCAGATAATTTCTTAAGAAAGCTAATGAAAGCTAAATCGTTTTCAGATGATAGCCAGTAGGTTCCAAGACTGCATTTCCACCAGTGTGTTCAGCCTCTTTTGACCATAGACTGTTCTGAGGCTTTTGTCAATTACCTGTAGTCCAACCCTGATCCTCTTGGTGAGGGCTCCCTCAGGGAAAACTGCCTGTACTTGGGGAACAACAGTGCTGCTCAGGATGCCTCCTTCAGGGCCAATCAGATTACTGTCTTGTTTGATGCGCGACACCACCGCAAAGTATTGTGGGAAATCTCGAGTGATGATACGGCAAATGCGCTTCCTCTCCAGCTCCTCTGGTGTGTCCAGCTCTGGATCAAGGGAGTAGAAATGGACATGTGTCAGGGATATAGATGTGTTAATATAGCAATAAATGTATACCTTATAGATTCCTCAACTCATGGTGCAGTTTACTGGTAAACCATCAGAGACTGACCCTCATCCATGCCGTTGAGTATCTGGTTAAGTTCCTCTTGGGTGTGTTCACAGTGATGCTCCTTCCAGCTCTCTCCAGTCTCACTCCTCAGGATCACCAGCTCCCTCTCTTTCCCCCGCAGGGCAGCAAAGTGGGGGATCTCCACAATCACAGGACTGGAGGGGTAGAGGCCAGATAGTGTGAGTAAGTAAGTACAGAAAGACTGATAACAGCATATAACATCCTCTGGGCATGTGTCTCTTTTTCATCTTCTTCATCGTCTTTTCATGCAAGTTATGATACAGTTAGCATTAGCATCAAGCGCCAATAGCCTTCTAACCGATTAGCTGGATCTACATGCTCCTGCTCCAAAGACTGTGGATTGACTATTTTGGTCACACAATCTGGGTGGATTAAATTGTTTAGGTAGCCTTCTAGGAATGTGCTAATTCTACTGTTTACCTGTTTAGCATCAAGAACAACTTTCTCTATTTCTACTGCTAAAGGTTGCTCACCACAATGTAAAACGCTAGATGCTAGCAACAAATTAAATAAGTAACATAGCAAGCAAAGAAGTGGATTATGCAGCAAAAGTGGTTTGAGTTGAGTTGACTTTGGCATGGAAAATTATAGTAGCAATTTTCATACTATTGTAACCAGCAGATGAGTCACCACTCTTTAAAAAATGTTCTCATAGACTGATATTTAAGTAGTGAACTGTTTTAATACTTACCTGATGTATATAATCACAACAAGCTAGCTATATCACATATCTATAAGAGGCATGCTACAAGTACAATCTGACATAGGACAAATACAGCTAATACAGCAGAACTACTGATATTTTTGTGTGATATTTACTGGGTTCTTTGGCCTGATCATAGATGGTTATACTTTACAAAACATTTTCAAATATGTTGGCACGCTAAACTTCAATGTCTAGAATTCATATAATGTGATAGTGTACTTTTATTTCTTAATTTTGGAACAAAATGGCAAAAAAAAAGCAAGGTACCCACATGTTTAGACTTAATTTTTCATTATTGACCCTTCCTAAGCCCCGCCCATTTTTGCTCCGTGATGCTGTTGAACAAGCTTGCTACCCAGTGAAACCTCAGTAAACTGTCTCTTTTCCTGATTCCTGTACTCAGATATGCTATGTGCTAAGCTTGTCTATGTTGAAAAGAAAACCACATTTTGAGGATGGTTAAAATTATGGTAGGAGACCTGTGCTAACTAGCCTGTTAGCTAGAATTTTTCTATAGCTATCAGATGTATCTAGCCAGCTAACAATTAATCTACATTAGTTGGCTAGCCAGCTAGTGTTTTGCTACCATCAGGCATCCGATGTAGCTAGCTAGCTAACAATTAATGTAGATTAGTTTGCTAGTTAGCTAGTTGACTGAGATTCTGCTGGGTACCAAGTTTGCTCACTAGGATGGGTCAACTGGATCTTAAATTTGTAGTTTTCCTGTTAAAAGCTAATGTGATTTAATGTATGATTGTGATTTACACTTTGCTACACCACTTTTTGGGGAAATCAGGCTGTTGGTCAACTTAACATTTAACCTACATGAACGGAAGAAAAAAAGCAGAGCCAACAGAACCAAACAATGCAGGAAAAGTTCACCCGGTTTCCCAGCTACTCACAGGCCACATAACCATTTAAATTTCACACAAAAATAAAATAAAAACTTCTAACACACATTTCTGAAGCAAACAGGAAGCATAAAAAACATAATCACAGAAATGGAAAAGGCTAAGCAGAAACAAGGGATTAAAGAAAGGAAGAAACAGCACGTGATCTCACAGCAATGTGATCTCTACAGGGTAGATGAAGTGGGGTAGAAGGCACTGGCAAGCATGATAGGACAGTAACGCATGGACAAAATAATATCAGGTGGAAAGGTTTATAAAAGAAAACACGGTGACCGGCATCCATGGATTGTTTCATATGCAAAACCATTGATTTCTTCCACCCTACCCAAGGAATTTTGTCCCCGGCGGGCCGAGCTGGAGGATTCTGCTAACCAAACTCTCGCCCTCATTAAGAGGTGGAGGGGCACTGGGGAGGTGGAGTTTACTGTGTGATCGACCAAGCATCCATACGCAGCAGTGAGGGAGAAAGAGGACACACAATGGTTTGGTTGGATGCAAAATAAGAACCTTGGCGACTGATGTGAAACAGTTGAGTCAGATTATTAACTCCGTGGTCATTTTTAGCTGCATGTCTGCGGAGGCCAAAAGTGTTCAAAATTAAATAGAATAGATTCAGTTATCTCATTATGATGAAATATTGTTTTTCTCCCTGCTTCTTTTCATTATTACTGTCATTTTTACTCAGTTCCTTCCTAAGGAAGAATATTAGGGCCAAGCATAAGCAAAAAAGAAATAAGAGAAGGTTTTTAATTTTTATTTTGCATTTCATGAGTAATGAGTTGAAATGTTGAGAATAAAGTCAAACTTTCAGTATTAGTACCATGCATAAGAAAAATCTTTTGCACTTTGTATTTTGAGTTGAACACTGCTACAATTAGATCATACCGACTTGCAATAAACTGTTATTTTGATGCAGGATAAAATAACATTTCATAATAATGAACTGAAATGTAAAAATGTGTTTGATTATTTCACCATTTATACATGTTATACAATTAATCATCATATTATTACATGAATGGTTTTTCACTTTTATTTCAAATATAAAATAACTATTTAAATAATTTTCTCTAAGTTTTTATAGGACATTTTTGCAGTTTAAAATATGCTGTAGAAATGTTTTAAATGTTACCATTGTCATGTCAAACAAAAGTGATACTTTTTATTCATAGTGGGGCTGATCATCTTAAGTTAATATGAGGCAGGTTTCACTAAGTTAAATACTCAAACATTTCATGTAACATAATAATAAGAACAACATGTTTCAGTAGTTTTAATCAGGAAGAACCTCCGTCATGTCAGCGGTGAATAGGTGATGGATAACTGGAACCTTTATAACAATAGTATGAATGTTTTTATACTATACTATCTCAAACATAACCAGCAGAGGGCAGAATTTAAGGCCACATATCAAACCAATCATGGTGCAATATACTGCAGGTGGAGTTAATAAGAAAGGTTATTTTTCATCGAGGGATAGGGAGAAGGTTAAAAAGAGTTAGACTGCAGCTGTTATGAAAGAAAACAGGGCATGCTGAAGAGCAAAGATTAACAGATTCCTGGTGCTGGGAGAAAGCAAGAGCAGATACAGAAATCGTTTTAGTAAGGCAGAGGCAGAGGAGAAATTAATCTGAAAGAAAAGGGGCAGCAAATTGTGAGCTTTTCATTAAAAGGGATACAACTTAGTGTCAACGGCCTAAGTGTAGATGCAGTGTACTACAGGTCTGCCTCTTCATCCTCTTTTACTCATGATTCCTCTCTTTTCCTTCTTCTCACACTAGGCATGTATCTTTAACGATATGAAACCCTTTTTAAAATAACTATTTTTTAAAAATAAAATTCATAGAATGCCCAAACCTGCATAGAACCATTCATCACAGGTAGCAGCACAGACACTTTGCAAAACATTAACTACCAGTGAAATTATATTACATCTTTAGGGCTTTTAATGCTGCATATTCTTAACCCAAGACTATCCTTTGCCCTGGGCATGGAGTTAATCCTGGAATAACCCCTTTTCACACACACATTGTTAACCCCGGTTTAACCTAGACCCAAGGCTATGATTCGCTGTGCACTTCCGGGTTAAATGTCTGTTGCACTACTCAAAAAGGGCTTTTGACACTGCACTTAGCCCAGGGCTAAAAAATTAGAACCCTCTTAGAACCAGGTTAAGGAAGCTGTTAGCACCAGCCCAAGAAACTGCCACAGTCCTGGCACATTACAAAGTATTTTACCCCTAACGTTAGCCTAGGGCTTGCTGGTTCCATTCCGGAGCAGGGTTAGCCCAGAGTTTGTTGGGTCACCCCCTGAAAATTGACTAAAGACTGGGCTAAATCACTGGGTTGAAGCCCAGTTTTGCCCACTTTAGAATGGTGCCAGTGTGATAGCTTTCTTAGCTTGGGGCTAACAGCTCCTTTAGCTCAGGGCTAAAAAGGTCCTTAGGCCTGGGCTAAGTGCGGTGTGAAAAGCCCTTACCAGCCTTTAGCCCCGTTTCACAATGGTACCTTTTAGCCCTGTGTTTAGTTTATTGTCAGAGGATAACCCTAGAAGCTCAGTGCTAACCCTGTGCCAGAGCAGGACCAGCAAGCCCTAGCCTAAAGTCAAGCTTACCCCGCTTTAGAGTGCGCCAGAATTGTGCCAGACTGAAAGCTTACTTAGTCTGTGGCTATCTGATCCCGCAGTCTGGGGCTGAGAAGGTTCTAAGAATGGTTTAAGCACTGGGCTAAGTGCAGTGTGAAAAGCCCCAATGTAGTATTAATAGATTTACTTGCTGGTGTCTGCACTTTTTGCTATACCTTCATTTTCCTTCCCTTTTAATCCTGCACATCTTCTAACTTCGAAGGCATTCATTCATTCCACCATCCATCCCTGAAGTCTTACCCGAGGAACTGGGCTCCAGAGGGCCCCACCTCGATGAGCCTGCTGGCCAGGCCCTCGCCCTCCACCATCGGGGGCATGGTTGCCAAACGGTGTCTCTTCACCAGCCGGCACGTCACCCGTGTGGGCGCGCTGCACTTCCTGGGCGGGATGATGATGCGCAGGCCGTTGTGCCGGCAACCGCGCATTGCTCCACCCCTGGCATCCACCATGAAGCTGACAAGGAAGCTGAGGTGGAAGAGGAGATATTTCCACAAATTAAAGACATTTATTAACGATCCCATTAAGTGATGAGATCACAGACACCAAACGTACTTGGTAGATTGCTTGGCCAAGTGTTAATTCTAGTAGGATCTCAAACATAGCTGGTAGCTGCATGAAGTGGCTACCAGTAGAGATCAGTCATAAAGTCAGTGAACTGACCCATTAATTTTAGCTAAACATCCATATCTACCTTAAGCTAACATTAGCTATCATTAGCCAACATACGTTACTGGTCATACCAGACCAAGTAAGACTGTAGCAACCAAACCTCTGTGTGTACTGAACAGAGCAAATGTGTGTTGTATTGCTAATGAATTCTACTTTTTAATTTGTAAATTAAACAAAGTTGTATTTTTTTTCTTTCAAAAGTTATATAGCAACAAAAAGTTACAAGCCCTTTAAAGGTGCTATATGTGTATGGCCACCTGTTAAAGGTAACTCCAGTAACTGCCGCTCACTAAACTCTTTGCTGTAAGCTATCTAGGGCTGAAGCTACTTGCTGCCATTAGCTAGTTAGCTCGGTAAGCTGTGCAGCTAGTGGCCCTGTTAGCTGCTTTCGGTCTGTCCCTATGTATCGTTATCGCTTCCTGTGGTACAAAGTGGTGTTACAAGACTGTCAGGGCCGGGGCTAGCTGGTTAGCATGCTAACTTATGCTAACTAGCATGCTTAGTAGATATCTCTGCATGACAGTTCGTAGTTGTTTTTGTCAGAACTGTTACTTCTTCACAATCTGTTTATATGTTAATTAATTTTGGAATATTTAAATTAAAACTCTGGCCACATCTTACACATTGCAACTTTAAGGCAACTTTTACTTGTATATGAAAAAGACTGTAAACTAACAGGTTATATAATGCTAAACAAAACTATAATTTAAAAAAAACTTTTTTTTTAAATTTTGCTGATTTGGTGTCTATTTTCTCAACACTGAATGGTCACAGTGATCAACAACTCCATCTCCATAAATCTTGTCAAGTTGCATTTAATTCTTCGACTTCACAGCTTGAGACTACTCAACCTCACTTCCCATGCAAAGTGGCAAATACTGTACGCACACGGATCACACGTCTCAATGAGGGGGTGTATGAGTGTGATGAGGTGACACCCAGTTCTAATGTGATCTTTCCCTGCCTTCAGTAAAGCAAACAGCACACTTTTTAAAACACACAGACATAAACACACGTGTTATTGAATTCAGCAACACGACAGTAAAACTGTTAGAAGACAAGGACTGCTGTCCTCCATGGCTGACACACACCTCACTGGACCACTTTTCTGCTTAAAAAGATCCAGATGTTCTGGTATGTGGTGTACAATAATGTGTATTTTACATAATAATACTAACATGAAACATCGGTGGGTATGTTAGTGGAAATGCATAATTCACGAGACACTGTATGAAATCAACAAACTTGTCCTCAACTTTCACCGCCTCTTTTTGCCCAGACAATTTGAGCTTTGCTTTCCTTAAAGGTCCAGTGTGTAGGATGTAGTGGTATCGAGAGGTGAGATTGCAAACATCCTCCCTCACCCCTCCGTTCCAAGTTTATAGGAGAACCTACAGTATGTTGTGCGTGCGAAAAATGTGCAAAGCTGTATCTAGAGTCAGTGTTTGCTTTGTCCACTTTGGGTTACTGTAGAAACATTCACTCTAATGTAACAAAAACACAGTGGCTGTAGCCAGGGACTGTTGGAGACAGGCATACTGGACCTTCAGTCTGGATGTCACAAAGCCTATGTTACATGGGATAATTCAAGTGACATTAAACACTTGATTTTCTTTGTGAAATGGCTGCAGTTTAGTTTGGGCGTGCTAAATTACTTGGTTACTTTTAGGAACAGGTTGTGGGTTGGGTTGAAATTGGTATGTTACATATGTTACACACGGAACAAATGGCAGAAGTTACGTAACGGAAGTCATGTACGTAATGTGATGCAATGTAACGTGACCTGATGCAACGTGACGTGACGCAATGCAACACAATGTAATGTTACGCAACGTAACGTGACACGATGTAACGTGATGCAATGTAATGAAACATGACGCAACATGATGTGACGCAGCGTGGTGTGATGCAATGGAACATGATACAACATAATATGACACAGTGTAACATGACAGCATAGCATAACATAATGTAATGTAGTGTAATGCACCGTATCACAATGCAGTGTAAGGTAATATAATGCAATTCGACGTAAGATAACTTCAGTCAATGCTGACTTTTGGTTTCACATGGAACTTGAAGCCGGGCCTCCTGGGTGAAAGTCCTGTGTCTGTTTGACCCGTCCACCCACCATAACCACCTCCTAAATCCACTAAATCCTACACACTGGACCTTTAATTGACCATATCACATGATCTGCCCATGTGCAGACAGAAACTCTGGGACTTAGAAAGTGGAACAAGGTAGAATATTTCAACAATTTAGTGATCTGACACATTGTAACCGAAAGAGAAAACTATATGAGGCAAATGTCTGTTGAGTACAGCAACACATACACCTCTCCGCCAGGAGAGCACACTGTGGGGGGAGGAAGAGAATGATGATGATGAGGAGGAGAGTGATTTAACCAAGGTGCAGACGGTCACCTGCTGTGGTCTCCATGATCATGGCACGGAGAGGAATGGCTAAAAACAACAACCACATCAGACAGAAAGGAATCAAAAGTCAAGCAGAGACAATTCAGAAACAGAGGAACTCAGAGAGGGAAAACAGAGCAGACGTCAGACCGTCAGAATAAAAGAACAGAGGACACAGAGCAGAAACAATCTAACACATTCAACAAGCGCTCGCAGGATAACCTGCTGACACTTTATTAATAAATGCTAAATTTAGTTCATAGTATCGTGACTGAATGACACTTAATCATCATCCATAAAGACTCCTTCATGTTCATGACAGCTGTCATGTCATGTTTATGACGGTGTCATGTCAGTCTTATGCAAACCCGCTTCAAATAAAATGGTGCTATTATGAATATCAGTTGCAACTTTGAGTTCAAATATGATTGATTTATACTTTACAGGGCATTTATTTTACATATATGAAGTATTATGAACATCGGTTTAAACTTTTTAATACCTTCAAATAATGTTTATATATGCTTTATAAACCAGTTATTAAGCAACTGTAAAGTTTTATTAAACATAAGTTGAAGCATTATAATAACCATCCATATAAAGTTTTTAGATAGTTTACAAACCAAAAGGTTTACTAATCATGTGGTAATGAATAATAAATATAAAATGATAGAATGTGTGTAACAATAAACTATTTATTTAATCGTTTACTAATGTAATCAGAGTGTAATTGTCATCTAGATACGATTTATAACTTAGAAACAAATTTATTTACTACCACATGAGGAAATATCATAAATTATAGCATTACTAGTAATTTTTAAACATTATTAATTAAAATTAAATCAATTTACCATTTATTATTGATGGTTACTATAAAGTGTTACCAATTTACTTACTGTCTATTTACTTCTGGATAGTAGTGGTGATTTAATTCAGTATTTATTGTACTTTCACCAAATATGTTGAGCAAAAATCACAATAACAATAACGATAATAATTGTGAATTAACTGCACAGAAGTGTCAGAAATTACACTTCACCAAGAAGCCTTTGATCTGAGATAAATAAATCTGAGATCATGCTAATTATTAATTGTTTTGCTGCCTAATGCTGAGGGCAACTGGAGGATCTTGGGAGGATTAGAGACTAATTACTATTACTACGACTTTGTTACAAAACAATGTTACATTTCTTTATGTGACATACTGCTGAGATATAATATATTCCCACTAACATGTGCAGAGTGAGAGAAACCACTCCACTGCCACACTCCAAACACCAGAGACTGATTTTTAAATGAAAGTTATTTAACTAATTAAGAAATGCTATAATTAAATGTAATTTAGTACTTGACGTACAG
>JAJHUR010079855.1:25396-35942 GCA_027495735.1 Lutjanus campechanus | reverse complement strand
AAGAGACAGCGCACACACACACACACACACACACACACAGACACGCACACACACACACACACACACACACACACACAGACATGCACACGCACACACATGTGCAGCTCTAACAGCTCTGACCTTGAAGAAAAGAACAGAGCTTTGTCTTTTCTCTGTCTTATAAATCCGACCGCAGCAGGACTTCTGCGTCTGTGGTCCTGCTGCGTTTGAAGCCTGTCGGATCAGTCTGCGTTTTCAGAGATGAATACTTCCTGCGCCGTCCTGCGGGAGGTCGTGCAGACCTTGGTCTCAGGCTGTGAGCCTCCGCTGCTCTTCAGGCTTAAATGAGCTGAAAGTGATAGCTGACGTGTGTCGTTGGACATTTCCACAGAGACGCTGCAGGAAACAAAGCGGACCAGGCTGTGTGTTCACTGGGTCACATCACTAAATCATATCCTCCACTCTGCAGGACACGTTGCTGCTGTACATTCACCCTGAGAAACAAGGGTTCCGGAAGGGTTCTCCCTGAACGGCTGAGGTTCTACACAGAAGAATTTGCTTCTGAAGAACCCTTTTTGGAAGGTGTTTGTCAAGGGTTCTCTGTAAAACCATGGGTTCCATTAAGAACCTTTTTTATCCAAAATACCCTTTTTCAAAGAAAGAGATAAGACCCTTGGAATATATAAAGGTTCTCAGTAGAACTCCCTGTGTGGGTTCTATAAAACCCTTAAAAATATTAAATGGTTCTCAGTCTAATGCCCTGTGTGGGTTCTAGATAAAACCCTTGGAATATAAAAAAGGTTCTTGGTAAAACCTTCTGGGTGGGTTCTTGTCAACACCCAGAAAGTGGAAAGGTTCTGTACAGTACAGTAGAACCTTTTGTGTGGGTTTTAGATAAAACCCTTGAAGGTTTTCAGTGGAATCCTGAGTTGGTTCTAGATAAAAAACCCTTTGGAAATGAAATTATCTCTGCAGAACCTAGATAAAAGTTCTCAGCAGAACCTTGTGAGTAGTTTCTAGATAAAACCTTTGTAATATAAAAAGGTTCTTGGTAAAACCTCCTGGGTGGGTTCTTGTCAGGTTCTGTATAGAGCCCTCAGAGAGGGTTGTTGGTGAAACTATTTCACCATAGAAGGGTTCTCTGTAGAACCTCATATAAGGGGTTCTAGGTGAAACCTTTCACAGTTGGTTCTGGGTATAACTCTTTATGTTGAGTTCTACATAGAGCTGAACTTTTACAAATGGTTCTACCAGGGACCAAAACGGGTTCTCTAATGGGTGCAAGCTAGAGAACCCTTTATGGTTCTAGTTAGCACCTTTAGTTCTGAGAGTGTTGTGTGTTTACAGTGTTGGTGCTGCCTGAGGCCACAGTGCAGATTCATGTTGTGTTCAAATACAGCAGGAAACCTCAGTTTGTTTCACATTATTCCTGTAAATTTGACAACAGAGAGTTTTTTAGTTTGTGTTTAAAGGGACAGTTCAGATTATTTGAAGTGAGGTTTTATATACAGAGTCTGAGTTCAGTGACTGTCTCGCTGCCTGCAAAACTCCATTAACATTTGCTCAGTTTAACCGTTCTAAACATCCACGCCTTCTACAAATTTATTAATGATTTATTATGACCATAAACAGTCACTTGCTCATTCATCGAACATTTGGCATTAATTCTAACTCTAATTAATATGAAATGGGCAAACTAAAACAGATATTCTGGAAATTTTAAAGGAGAACATGCTGGCTGTTCCTTTGTGTGTTTCCTTAATCTCTGATGACATAACATGTTTTTTTATGATGTATTACAGTAAATATACAGAGTGTAGAGAAATTGATCTGTAGAATTAATTTGAATGTATGATAGATCATGTGTGTTTCACCTGAGAGGTCAGAGGTCATGTGAGGGCAGGCTGCAGGTTCTCCTGGGAGAACAGACTGATTATTCAGCAGAGCCGGTGTTTTCCCTTTTACTCTTTGTTTGTATTTGAATTCCTAAAAAGCTTATTTGCTCTTTAATATTCAGTCTATTTAATAAAAACAACTGTTTCCATACTTGAATGAAAATCCGTTTTCCCGGCCGTGCGCGTCGCTCCCTCCGGCTGCTTCTGGTTTCTATTTTTAAAATCCACACCGTCTCCTGTAGTTCGAAGTAACACAACAAAGACGCCCTAAACACGGAGGCAGCACCTCGCCACGTGCACAGAATCACGGGAAACGGATGATACCGTTTTATTTTTGAGAAGTCCGAGGTTGAATTTCCCGTCAGGGCCCCTGAGCACCACGCTGAGTCGTCTGGGAGCCGTTAAATGAAATAATCCAGTGAGGAGACGAGCTCCGTCCTCGGTGTAAGCTGGGACACTTTAAATGGCTTTTAATGAGTTTTGCTTCAGGACAGAAACAACTAACTGGCAAATGGGACCAAATTAAAGGAAAAAGACACCTTAAAATACATTTCACACCTGTTTAATTTGTGTCAATTTGAAAAAGTGACTCTAAATGAATCGCTCGTTTAGCAGAGCGACGGTCAGCTCAGAGTTTCAGGCACATCCGGTGTCACTGAGGCCAATTATATTATACAGAAATTTTAATGCATCAATTTAAATTTTAACCCTTAGTGTTCACAGGAAATATGTTCAGAGAGCACGTCTACAGCCTTCAGGCATCAACATAAGGAAGAGAGATGCATGCTGGGTAAAGCAATGAGGTCCCGTTATACCTGATTAAATCTCCAGGTCGTTCGACAGACCAAACCCACCAGTGCTGAATTTGGGTTTGATGTATATTTGACATGTACAATCATCACATAATGGAAATATGTGACACTCTGAGAAGCTCTGAGGCTTGAAAACAGGTTCTGACTGACGCTGGATTTTTGAGACTTAAAAATTTCCAATATCAATATACTGTATATAGAAGTGACATCAATCATTGATTAATTATGAAAACTTTATTATCTTTAAACCTGAAAATATATCTGTGTGTTTATCAAATAGGATTCATTACCACACATCCCTCTTAGATTTGGGGTCTAATTTGCATCTATTGTTGGGGGTCCTTGACATGAAAAGGTTTGGGGACCCCTGCCCTAAAAAATAAAAACTATGACATAGTCTAAAGACATTTTGTCATCAGTCTAAATATTGGTTGTTTTGCATAGTTAAGATACAATAAATAGAGAAATATGGCAAGTGCAAATAACAATAAAATTTCAAAGGACTTCAGAGACGAGAAATTAGTTTACAGATCGTAACAAAGTCCCCGGATGTTTGGGTAATAAAGCTATTTTAATAGTAACTGCTGCCTTCAGCTCTTTTTAAAAATGGCACAGATAATGACATTTTTTTTAATATATCAGTCTGTTATCAGTCTCAGTCCACACCTGTGGACCTCAAACCACACTGAAGCTTTAAATTTATGTTTTTTACCCTTTTAAGTTACTTTTTTCTACTCTTATATAAATTTGAGGAGAAATAAATTGGAATATGGACATAAAGTCTGTCGCTGGCATACATTATTATTTGTAGTTGAAGTTCTGTTTTCATCAATAAAATGTATATTTAACTGTGAATCTTTTTTTTTTTTTTAATGCTTTCTAAGTTTCTGAGGCTACATCTGGTCACCATCTTTGACGTCTGCAGTTACCATAGTTACAGATGTTCTCATCTATTACAACTCACTGCTCACATTAAGAACATTTACTGATGTGCAGCAATGTTCTTTAGTATTTCTTTTCTTTTAGATTTGACATTTTATGCTTCTTTTTTATACTTCAACTCTCGGCTACAGTTGCTGGTTACTTTGAAGATGAGGACTTTACATCCAAAATATCTTAGATAATATGACACATGTTAAAGATTAAACTGTCCAACAGTAAAATAAGTAGCAAGAATTAGATTTATGTTGATAACCAGCAACTGACAGGAGTCATTCTGCAGCATAATGGCTTATTTTTCTTACTTGTATACTTAGAGGTGAGGTTTGTTCATGCAGGACTTTGTGGCAAAACATTTTTACCTCACAGTATGACTACTTTTACTTTAACTTAAATCTGAACATGCACATGTATGTATAAGCATATTTCCTAAACTTGTGAACTATCCCTTTAATGCAGTTTTGTTTGCTGTATTATGTCTGACATCCTCTAAAGGTATTTTATCAGATAACAGGATGGTGAATGGGGTGTTACTTTCTGCGTCAGAGTCAGATAACTTCCTGTTTGTGTTTCTGGTCGCGTCTCCTCCAGTCGTGTCTCCTCTAATCTGCTCCTGCAGGGAGACACACATCCACTCTGCTCAGGAGCTCAGTGCGCTGAATCTTAAACCATCGCACACATCAGCTGAGGAAAATGTACAAATTGAATTAAACTTACAGAGGTGAACACTGACTGTCCTGAGGTGACCCCAACAGCTGCACACACACACACGCAGCTGAGGCATCAGGTGTGCTTATAACATATGCACCAGTGACAAACACACACACCTGCAGATTCACAAACCCTCACCTATACACACATTTACTCAGTGGCCGGGCTAATTCCCGTTCTGTGTGTGTGTGTGGGTGGTGCAGTGCTGTGCTGCAGTGGATCTCCTGCAGATCACATTTTGTTCTCTTGTCCTCAGCAGAAAACACGATAACATTTAAACTGACCAACAGTATTTTTATGTTTTCCTGTTGAGCGCCCTCTTGAGGTCGTGTGAATAATGACTCTCCTCTCTTAGCAACGAAACATTAAGTAATGTGATGCTGTTTAGGGCTGCAACTAACGATCATTTCATTGTTGATTAATCAGTCGATTATTTTCTCGATTAATCGATTAGTTGTTTGGTCTTATAAAATCAGTTTTCCAAAGTCCAACGTGACATCGTAAAATGTCTTGTTTCGTCCACAACTCAAAATATATATAGATTACTGTAGAGAAGAGTAAAGAAACCAGAAAATATTCAGAGTTAAGAAGCTGGAAAAAGTTGAGAAAACTCAAAATGTCAAAGCAACAGACAACAACAGATGTTTGAGTTTTGAGCCCAACTCGAATTCTTCAAGTTTTGAAAATGATTTACCAACGACTGATCTTTTGTTGAGAGAGTTTGAGTTGGGCTCAACAGTCGTCTCAACTATTTTTTTTTTACAGTGTACTTGGAAAAAGTACTCAAACCAATAAATCAGTTATCAAAATAGTTAGCAATTAATTAAATAGTTGACAACTAATTGATTATTCAATGAATTGCTGCTGCTGTCATGCTCTTATAGAGCCACAGAATCTCTTATATTAGGTTCAGATTTTTTAATATCAGCCTGTCCAAACAGACGCTGGCTGCCAGGAATGAAAATGAGTGTCAGACGCAATGACTGATGGTTTTATGCTTTGACAAGCAGGTCAGAAATCTTTTTGCCTTCAGCAACATATTCTATGACATGTTGGTGACGTTGACCAATAGGAGCACAGAGGGCTCTTTACCTGTAACCATGGTGATCTGAAAGATGAATGATGATGTTGGGGCTGTGAGGTGGAACTATGACACAGGGGAAAATTTGTTTTTCTTATTTATGCTTTTCCAGACACAAGACAGACAATATCATACGCACAACTTCAGACGTTTGTTTGTTTTGTTTATTCCTGGAAAGTCGGTCCCTAGCCCCGCCTTCTCAGTGACATCATGGCTAATCAAGCTAACAGCAGTTTGCAGTAAGCTAAGTTACTTTAGCAACAAGTAAAGCTACCCTTCCATCAGGAAACTCTAGAAACGACCTCAGTACTGGTGACCAGTCTTGTTCACTGAGAGGCTGCTGAGCCTGAATCTGTTGCCCGCTAACAGCTAACAGTCATGGTTAGCTAGTTTAGCGACAAGTAATCTGCTAAAGCTATCTGTCCTTCAGGAAACTGTAATTAAATCACAGAGAGTTGAAGCTGAACATCCGGAGGACATCAGAGTGGAAAACATGGTTCTGTTTCACACAAATCAATGAATAAAGTGATGAAGTTGTTGCTTTTGTACAGTGAGGCCCACAGAAACCCTCCACTCCAGCAACATCATGAGAAAGAAAGAAACAAGAAAGAAAGAAAGAAAGAAAGAAAGAAAGAGAGAGGACACAAATTTAGTGTGCGCCCTGAAGTGGAAGATGAGTCATTAACATTTTCTTTAAACTGTTTTCCAGGAAAAGACAAATCCTGGCAACACCAACACCATTAAATAATCAGAATCAGAATCAGAAATACTTTATTGATCCCCAGGCGGAAATGATAGGAAACTGATTCCAGTGTGAAAAAAACAGACCAGAAATTTCTCGACCAGCATGTTTGGAGACGGTGCAGCTTACTAAGCTTGTTATTAAGTAACTAATATAAGTACAATAAGTATTATAAAGGAATAAAGTTAAAAAATTAGAAAAGATGAGAAAATGAGCACGAGCGACTGCAACAGGCTGCAAACTGTTGGCACATGCATCCTGTATGAATAATATAATAATAATATACAGTATACACAAATTACATACCTAAAATAGACAGATACTGTATATGTGACATATAACACAAAACATGAGTGATAAAAAGACTTTTGAGTGAGATTACCCTCAATTTTGGTTCAGCACACTAAATAAAAAATAAGTAATGACTAGTTTACCATCAGTTTCAGCTTTACTTTGTGTAAAACATGCGACTGTATTACAGTGTTTTTTCAATTGCTAACATGCATTTGTCAAAACTGAAGTTACTGTTTTAAAGTTTTTTTGGAGGTAGGACATGATTTGTCCCAGTTGTCAAGAATGGGTGAGATAATAATTATGATAATAATAATAATAGTAATTATTCCACTTTCATCACCAGACAAAAGAGTGGCAGGGAGAGGAAGAGTGCAGGGTGGACAAAAGACAGACACACCATATGATTGCACTTACAGTTATTTAATAACTGTATTGTAGCAGCCCTGGTATTTCAAGAATGTTCTTTTTTTTTCCAGCCTTTTATTTTTCACAAGTAAATTACTACATTGCTGCATTTTGATTCATTCTTGTTTCCTTCATTTGTGTAATTCTATAATGAAATTCTGACTAATGTGAGAAATCATTCAAACTTGATTGTTTATGTCATGTTCCCTGCTGTGAGTGTTTTTTTTAGGTCAGTGTGTTGTGAGTGACAGTTTATTATGAGACATGTAGGAAGAGTTTTGGTGGTTTGAGCGAGTTTTGGAGGTGAGATTTACTGTTCGGACAAGATGTTTTTCAGTAACAGTGCAGACTGTATGAGGAGTTTTGAAAAAGTTGCCTCAGTATTGACTGATGCTTGTTAGCAATAAAAAAAAAGCCTTGTTGACATTAACATGTAGCTTAAAGCTGTGTGTCGTGGTTCAGATTCACAGAGCAGTTAGTGTGTTCTTACCTCTTCATTTTCTTTTTGTTAAGACTGTAATTTCTTACTATTTGTGTGTGTGTGTGTGTGTGTGTGTGTGTGTGTGTGTGTGTGTGCGTGCGTGCGTGCGTGCGTGCGTGCGCATCTGTGTGTGCGTCTGTGCGCGTTGCATTTAATTTAACTCCCTCTCTCTGCACTGCCAGAAATATTCTAGTTACGTTGCAATTTTCTCCCAAGCTGTGTGTGTGTGTGTGTGTGTGTGTGTGTGTGTGTGTGTGTGTGTGTGTGTGTGTGTGTGTGTGTGCGCGCGCGCGCATGCGTGTGTGTGTGTGCGCGGGCGCATGTGTGTGTGCATGCGTGCGTGTTGCATTCCTCTCCATATGCTTCTGATCCGCGGCCCCTCCCACTCTGCTGAAATCAGTGACAGCGTGAAACCTGCGTTGTCATAGCAACACCTCACTTGACTCCTGCTATCACCGCTCCTCCTCTCTCCTGCCCCTCCCCTCCGGTTACACGGCAACCGTCTCCAAGCAACATCCTCTTTCCGCCCCTCCCTCCCTCTCTCCCCCTCTCTCTGTCTCTCTGTCTCTCTAATCGTCCGAGCAAAAGTTGATTATGAGAACCAGGAACGAGGGAATAAAACAGAGGATGGATGGAGGGAAGGAGAAGAGAGGAGAGATGGAAAGAAAAGAGGGATATAACAGTGGAAGGACAAAAATGGAAGATAGATGGATAAAGGGAAGAAAAAGGGAAAGGGAGGTAGTGGGATGAGAGGAAGTGAAAGGGAGGAGAAGAAGGTATAAAATGAAAAGAAAAAGAGAGAAAAGGTACAGAGGAGAAAAGACAAACAAGGAAGGAAGAAGGAAAGATGGAGAGAAGAAGAGAAAAGGAGGAAGGAGGGAAGAAGAAAGAAAAGTCAAGTTGAGAATGAAGGCTTGGGGAAAGAAGGTAAAGAAGAAAGTAGGAAGGAAAAATAAAAAGATGGAAAGGATGAGTACAGAAAGAGTAAAGGGAAGACAGCAGACAGGGTAGAGGAGAAAAATTAAAGGAATAAAAACTAAAAATGGAAGCGAGGAAGAAAAAGGAAAAGATGGGGAGAAGAAGAGAAGTATGGAAAAGAAAGAGGGAGGAAAGGACAGAAAGAGCGTAGAAAGAAGGATAAAATTCTAAAAGGAGGGAATCAAAGAGGAGGAAATGGGGAGAGGAGGAAGAAAAGAAAAAAGAATGAAGGTGGCAGTGAGATGAAAAAGAAAGGAAAGAGAAAAGGAGGGAAGAGAAGAAAAATGAGAAAAGGAGGAGGGAAGCTGAGAGAGTAAATGAGAGGCAGCAGACAGGGTAGAGAAGAAAAATGAAGGAAGTAAAAACTAAAAATGGAACCAAGAGAAGGAAGGATGGAGAAAATAAGAGGTGAAAGGAAAGGAAAGAAAGAACAGACTTGTTGGAGGAAAGAAAAGAGAAGGAGGGAAAGAAAGACAGGAAGAAAAGGAGAAAAAACCCGAAAGGTATGAAGGAGGGAAGCAAAAAGGTCCAGGATCAGAGGAGAAGAATTGACAAACTAAAAATAGAAGTGAGGAAGAAAGAGGAAAGGATGGAAAGAAAAAGAAAAGAAACAATATTAAAAGAAAGAAAGTGAATTGGGGGAAGAAGGAGGGAGGGAAATGAAAAAGGAAAAAAAATGCAGAGGGAGATGATAGAGAGAAAATGGGAGAAATAGAGATTTGTAAATAATGAATATGTTCAAAGTGAGGGATAAATAAAAGCGATCGTGTCTATTATTAATCACCTTCTCTTCCTTTTTCCTTTCCTTTCATCATCTCATGTCTTTCATTTACTCTCCTCCTTTCTCCTTCATCACTCGTCATTCTTTTTCTTTTCTCATCTTTGTTTTCATCCCTTTCTCTTTCTCATCCTTCCCTTTACCGTCCTTCCTGTTTCTCTTTTCCTTATGACTTTTACATCATTCCCCTCTTTTCCTCTTAACTCTCCATCCTTTCTTTTTCTCTCCATCCTGTCCTCTCCTCACCTTTCTCCTCTATTCTCCTTCTGTTCTTCCACCACTTCTGTTCCTGTTCTTCTCTCCCATCCTTCCTCCTCTCTTCTTCATCCTCCTTTATGTCTCCCTTTCTTCTTCTTCTTTATTGCCAAGTTTTCTGCCCTCCATCCTTTGTAAAAGTTACAAAAACACAACAGAAATTCTCATTAAAAACAGCAGCTTTGAAATGAGAATTATTATTGTTCTACACAGTATAAATATATAAATGAGACGCTGATTTGAAGGAAAAATATTAAAAATTTCTTATAATCAGTTTTGGCTCTGTCCTCAATTGGAGCGGTGTTGGAAGACTATATTTTCGAAGCTCTCTCTGTAGTCCTAAAGGGATAGTTCACCCCAAAATCAAAAATACATCTTTTTATTTTTTCCTCTGGTGCTGTTTATCCATCTCGATAGTTTTAGTGCGAGTTGCAGAGTTTTGGAGATATCAGCTGTAGAGGCGTCTGCCTTCTTTACGGTGTAATGGAACTAGAAGGCACGTAGCTTGTGGTGCTAAATGTGTGGTAGTGAGGCGGCATTTCGGCCTCTGTTGTCGTACAAAAAGTGACATCCATAGAAAGGTTTGGTCTCAGATGATTCTAGATGAAACCTTTGGTATATAAAAGGGCTCTTGGTAGAACACCCTTAGCAGGTTCGAGATGAAACTCTTGGAATATAAATCGGTTCTCGATGGAACAACCTGAGTGGGTTCTAGAAAAAACCTTTGGACTATAAAAGGTTCTCAGTAGAACACCCTTGGTGGGTTCTTGTTGGCCCCCTTGAAGGTGGGAAGGTTCTGAATAAACCCCCTAGAGAGGCATTTTGAGTGGAACCATTTACTCCTTAGAAGGGTTCTCTGTACAACCTCTCACATGGGGGTTCTGGGTGAAACCTCTTGCAGATGGTTCTAGGTATAACCCTTAAGGTTGTGTTCTAAGAAGAACCCTCTGAAAGGCTCCCAAGTTGAACCTTTATAAAAGGTTCTACCAGGAGCCAGAGAGGAAATGAGGATTCTTTCTTTCGCACTTTTTTTCCTAAGAGTGTATAAAATGTTGACTGTTTGATGTGGACGGACTGAAAGACAGAAAAACAAATGAAGGACTGAGAGTTTGAAGGAGTGAATGGAGAGACGAGAGGAGTGAGTTAAAAAGAGAGGGAGGAGGAGGAGGAGGAGGAGGAGGAGGAGGAGGAGGAGG